>VDFB02209133.1:0-23778 GCA_007258455.2 Sequoia sempervirens | reverse complement strand
ACCCAAGCACCATCGCGGGATGGCAGGGAACAGCTCAGATCAAATGGTAGTTGGTTAGCGATAGCTCAAATTTGATCCCCTGGATAGGACACGTGGCGCCCACCTGTGATTTCGCGATCCTTGAATTCCCGATCATGGGATGGCGGGCACCGTTGATATCTACAAGAAATAGATCAACGAAAGCACTAAATCAACCCTTGCAAAATAAAACATTCATTAAAAGGAGAAGTAGGCATTACTATGCGGATGACAAATAAAACAAAAGTTGCAGGGTAGCGAAGTTAGAAATGAAATTATTGATGAGGTGGGACTCTTGTGTAAGAAGAACAAATGATTAAGTTAACGATTGTATTTGTTGTTATAACTTTAGTTGTAATATTTTAAATTATATTTTAGATGGTATATATGCTACATATATATTGTATATATATTATAATATTATAATGATGTTAAAATTATATATTAGATATTATATATGTTGCATATGTATTATATAGTGTATATATTATAATATGTTGTTAAATTAATAATATAATATATTAAAAATATATTATTTATTTGAATTTTTTATTAGATTATTTTATATATTTGAATTTAATAGAATGGAAAATATAAAAATAGACAACCTAAGTTAAATTATTTATATTGGTAACATAGGAGACAAAAATTAAGAGAAAATATGTTATTCAAAATTATAAAAAATAAAACAATATGCTACTTATCACACTATTTTTTCATGAAGTGACTATTTAAATTTCAAATTAAAACATAAATATTAAAATATATAACATAAATTTTAATTTATTTTAAAATATACAAATCTAATGAAAATGTGGTAATTTGTTTTTTAGAGTTTAGACTTAGATTTCTATTTTCCCTATTTTTATTATTTTGATCTTGCATGCTTACATTAACCATAATTAATTGATACATAGGAGAGATAATATTTTTTTATTTTGATTAATCAAAAAAGGTAAGTATTAAAGATTGAATAAATTAAAAATCATAATAAAAGATTAATTCAAGAAGAAAATTATTAAAATTAAAATTATTTATATTAATAATTAAAATATAAGATAATAAAAAAATTAAAGGAGTTGAGAATTTTTAAACTTAATTATTATAGTGGATGTCTTAAACAATTATTATTTTGGAAATATCAAAACTAAGAATGAAACCAACATAAATTTTAATAAAATATATTTCAATAAAATGATGTGTACACTAAGTTAAAGCATTTATATTGCTAGTTAAATAGTATGTAGGGAAAACGAAAACTAAGAGATAAAAATATTTAACAAATAAAAATATATACTATCTATAGCAACAATTTTTTTGGGGCTAGAAATTTATAAATTATAGGTTGGATGGTAAGACTCACCAATTTTTGTTGTGGTTTGTATTTTTCTTCCCAGGCTTTTGTTTTTGTGCTAGGTTGCTGCCTATCCGCCTTTCACTCCTTTGTTTATGCTTGTGTTTCTCCCTTTAGCTGTTTATTGTTTTGTGGGTTGAGAAAATTTGTGCTTTTTTCTCTAAATAAATTGAAAACTGGAAAACCTAATTTATTATAATGATGAGTTTGTTTTATATTAAAAGAAAGGTAAAGATCACATGAATTATTCAATTCTTATAAAAATATAATAGGAAAACATCCTACTTATATAACACATTTTTTTCACTTATTAAATAGTGACTATTAAAATTCCTCCTAATAAAATAAATAAATATGATAGTATAGCATATTAATAGCTCAAATTCAATTAATTTAAAAATATCAAATATAATTAAAGAATAAAAAATAATTTCATGGTGACCAATTAACCTGTAAAATAATGAAAAAAGAGATAAAAGTCTTACTTTTGTAAAATTGGAAAGTCATTCAGTCAAATCAACAAGATCTTATAGAAACCAAAAAACACACAAAATTCCCTACCTTGTAAATTGAAAAACCTAATTATTTATATTAGCACATTACATTTTATGTATTAAGAATGTAGAAATTATTATTCTAAAATATTATTTATTAAAAAATTTAACTCTTTTTTTTTTATTAAAAACAATGAAAGAATAGTCAATTTATAATAGTAATCTTAAAGGCATCGCTAAAAAAATTATATATATAAAATAAATATTTCAAATATAAAATATAAGTATAAATTAATGAATAGGTTGAATGATAAGATTACATAACATCTAAAGTAGTTATTAAAAAAGACTAAAATTCTAAATATAAATTTGTTGATTAAAACTATGTAATCTTTTAAAAAATTAAAAAATATTAATATCAATATAATTTAACTATTTTAATTTAAAAATATTTTAAATTAATATGAAGTATGATTTGTTACAATATATATAAGATTAATAGATGAATACTAAGTATGAATTGTTACAATGTAGGATTATACATGTGATAAGATTAATAGATAAAAACTAAGTATGATTTGTTACTATGAATGATTACCCACCATTCCATAATAATCGTTAATGGAAGCAATGGAAGCGCCAAAATTGCTTATATCGGGTGAAAATTGTGTACCAATTAGATTCAAGAGAATTAATTTTTGAAATATATTTTGTTAATAATAGATTGAAAAAATTCAAATAGAAAAATTATTCAAGTTCTCATTGGTTAAAGTGAGAGTTATTAATAACTAGTTAAATTCTAGTGGTGCTTACTAAAAATTATATTTATAGAAGAAAAATAAAATAAATCTACAATTAGAATAACTTAACTAAATTATTGTATTGGTTTATATGCATTAGAATAACTTAACTAAATTATAACCCTCACTTTTAACCCTAACCCTAACTGTAATTGTAATCTTAAAATATAGCTTGAATGTATAGATACATTTATTTAACAAAAAAATAATCTTAAATTTTGTTAGCATAGTTGAATTTATTAATATCCAGAACTAGCAAGGTTTGTATTGCAAAAATAATTTGAATAATTAACCTATATAATTTAAATTACATAGAATATTTAAGAAATTAGTATAGGGGAATTTATTAACATTTAGAGTTGGTTAAATTTAGATTGCAAACGTAAATAGGATAGTTAAGTTAAAAGTAAAAGTATAGGGGAATATATTAGCATTTAGAGTTAGTTAAATTTAGATTGCAAATGTAAATAGAATAGTTAAGTTAAAAGTAATTGCCATTAAATAAATAATTAAGTTAAAAGTAAAAGTATAGGGGAATTTATCAGTATTTAGAGTTAGTTAAATTTAGATTGCAAACATAAATAGAATAGTTAAGTTAAAAGTAATTGTCATTTTCTCTTGCCCTTTCCATCTCCCACTATAATCGCAACTCTGATAATGGAGCCGGGAAAATCGCCCTTATCGCTCAAAAGTTTTGAGCCAATAAAATTGAAGAAAAATAATTTTTGGAATTTGAAAAGTTAAAAATTGTGCATTTAATTATAAAAAAATTAAAATATAATGTATTAAAATTAAATTATAATGTATAGGAAAGAAATTAATAGAATTTGATTGGCTGCAAGCAAAACAATTAATCACTAATTAATTTTTTTTTTTTTTTTTAAAGTAACAAGGCCATTGGCCTCTCCATGGATTTATGCACGCTGTAAATATATATTTTAAATATTTATATTGAATTAAAACAAATAAATATATATAATTATTATATTTATACATGTATTAATTAGTAATATATATATTTATAACTATATAAATTAAAATTGACATGATTCCCTTTTTTATATTAATATTTGAATAAAAATATTCTCATAAAATATTAAACTTTAATTTATTGAAGTAATGAAATGTATATGATTTTAAAAATTGTAAATAAATTGATTGAGTAAAATAATTTAGAGGAAATAATATAAAGAAAAATTATTTTAATTATTAGAGACCACAATGTTGTATTATGACTAAAACAATTTTGAAAGCAATTATAGTAGCATTGAGCTTAGAGACCACAATGTTGTATTATGACAAACATTTTTTTTTCCTTTAGATGGACTTGACAACATATGTAGAGAAGCATGAATTTGTTTTCGATGTAGTCCTACATGATCATGTCACAAATGATGATGTGAACTAATGTACCCATGAAGATTCCTATGAAGAGGATTGAAGAATAACTTCATCAATTAATCCTCTACCTTGTGGTCTTGGTCTAATGAATATTTCTATGCTTTTGTCCACTACTCTACAATCAACAAAATGAGCATATGGGTTCAATTGAGATTTCTGATGTTTGATCCAGGGCTTTTGCAATACACAACAAATACAAAACAAAACTATTCTAAAACTTATGGAAGGAACTGGCTGCTCTCACTTTTGTTATATTATAGCATTCATAATTTAAACCTTTTATACACAATGTCAAGTTAACTATAAATTGTATAGAGTTTAGATTTTAACTTCTCATATATCAACATAGGTAAAATTTGAAAAATATTTAAATTATATAATTTCAAAAAAAATTGAATGAATTTATAGAAGATTATTTTATTAAAGTGATAGAATCTAATCCCCCACACTAACATTAATTATAAGTCTAACCATAATCCTAACCCTAAAACTAACACTAATTAACTTCAAACTCTAACTCTAATTTTTATATCCAAACCCAAACATAACTATGATTCTAAAACTAACATTAATGAAACTCCCACTGAACGATAACCCTAACCCTAATACTAACCCTTGCTCCCAATGAACTTAACACTAACCCTGAAGCTCTATATCATATAACCCACTCACTCCAACCCCAACCCTAATCCTAATAGAATCCTATACCTAATTTTAATCAAAGTCTAACCCTATTTGAACCTTAAACTTAATTGAACTCATGTTTAGGGTTAGGCTTCAATTAAGGTTAGGGTTGAATTATGGTTATGATTAGGGTCAAAATTCAAATAAGATTATGGTTGGAGTTTAATTAAGATTGCTATTCACTTAGGGTTAAGGTTCAATTAGTATTCAATTTGGGTTAGGGATCAATTACTATAATCCAATAAAGAGCTAACAAGTGCCAAAGTGGGATAAGGTTAACTTTAAACTAGGGCAGGACTAGTGCTTTTAGGGTCTCACCATGTAAGGGTTACTGCCCATTTTGGGTTAGGGTCTAATTAGAGCTCTAGGCTCTTGATACAATTCAGGGTTATGATTATAGTTCAATTAGTGTTAGAGTTAGGGTTATAATACGAGTTCAATCAGGTTAGGGTCAAGGTTTAATTAGTGTTAGAGTTAGGGTTGCAATAATAAAGTTTTTCATAATGATATGGTTGCACCAATTGATCTCATATAATAAATGCATAACAAGAATTGGTAATTAAGAATTCTCTTAGAACTAAAGTTATAACAAACAAATACAATCCTTAGCTTAATCATTTGTTCCTGCTAGGTTGGGATAAGAATTTAATGGGTCCAACTCGAGACTTATGAAACCCCACAGAGGAAACAAAACATTTCAAACCAAAGTTGGGTTTTTAATTTTAATCCTGCGGATCTAAGCCTGCCATTAACTCCAAAGGGTCAGTGTCGCATTTCCGGCCAATAAAGCCTTTCATTAAATACTAACCGTGCAATGTGTAGGTTTTCCATATTCGAAGATATGGGAGAAGATCTCGATCGTACCCCGCCAACTCGCAGACCTAAGGTGTCGCCCTGTTATTTGGTGCAAGGTCAGCAAAAGGTTGATGTGTGTCCTGTATGGAATGTGGGGCTGAATCTCCTCTCTTGAGCTCATAACCCGTGGTTTTAGATTGACAATGAAGATCAAAAGCTAATGTAAATCTCTGTTGTTCTAGCTGGCAAGAGGAAGATGAAGGTTGGTGAAGCATTAATGAATTATTCAGTTGTACACGCTGATCTCAACTGTAAAGATGTTATTGTTGGCAATTGTGAAGGTGATCTACCCTCATGTAGTTTAGCAACCCGCGATGCGACATACGCCACTAAATTACATGTTTGCACATGCATGTTTATTAAGCATTGAAGGCTTCGCCATTACCTCGCATTACAAAATAGAAGAGGAATTTCACTATAATAGTAAGCCATTCTTGTAGAAGTAGAGCACTTCGTGTGGGTTCACCTAACTTCAAGCTTCTGAGTGCTTATCCGAAGAGGTCGAGTAAATCAAGAAGGAGGTCTGTTCGCTTGAGCTCAAAAGCCTGGCCCCGCTTATCTCAGAAGGTACTTTGGTTGACAAGCCCAAAAGCAGCCCACGGTAGATGCGAGAAGGTTGCACTCCGTGACGCTGCTACCAACCGTAGATGACAGCGCAAGCGCCTACGGCAGGCTCCATTACTAGTGTTGGTAGGAAAATAAGGTATGGGCGGCATGGCTTCTGTGGATGCCAACACTCGCCCATTGACCTTACGAGCAACACTTCTAATGATGACGAAGAGATAGCTGTGGTGCCATTGGTTGTTAAAACCCCAAGCGGACCAACTCGAACCGTATTGGGCAAGGACAATAAAGAAGATGAGGCTGAGAGTCTACCGTATTTGGCAACAACTAGAAGCGGGCGTGTATACCAGGGTCGGAGTGTTGGTAAGGGAATGGTGGTGGGTAAATAAGAAGTTATTGTTGTGCCTTCGTGGCAATTTGGTTTCTTGGCATTTTTGTGTGGATAGCGAACATGGGATTTTGATGACAATTTGTGTTCCCTTTTCTTTTAGATTTCCCCAGTTCGTGCGCCAGGATTTTGATGACAATTTGTGTTCCCTTTTCTTCTAGCTTATCCCAGTCTGTGCGCCAACATGTTTTGCAGATTCAACATTTGGGAAGTTTAGAAAGGAAATTCAAATGCAAATGAGATTTTTGTTCAAATTAAAAGCCCAGGCGGACCGACTCGAACCGTATTGGGCAACAACTAGAAGTGGGCGTGTATACGAGGGTCAGAGTGTTGGTAAGGGAATGGTGGCGGGTAAATAAGAAGTTGTTGTGGTGCCTTCATGGAAATTTGGTTTCCTGGATTTTTTGCGTGGATAGCGACAAGGGGAGTTTGATGACAATTTGTGTTCCCCTATTCTTTTACGTTACACCAGTCCATGCACTATAAATGTTTTGCAAATTCAACGTGTGGGAAGTTTTGAAATGAAATTCAAATGCAATGGAGATTTTGTTCAAATGAGAATTTGTGTCATACTCTGGTTTCCCCGCTTGTTTCTCCCTTGTCATATAAAAAGGAATTCAAGGTTCATTTGTAGGGAGAGAACTGATGAAAGCTCTAGCTAGGTTTTGAGTTGAATATATAGATAGAAAGATATCTATCCTCTCATGAGGAAGTGATATCCTGTGGTGCCATTGGCTATTAAAACCCCTGCATCTTAATAACAGATAGCCCTGCTTTTGAGTTTGGATGCATATACACTCTTGTATGTAGATACACCTATACATGAATAAATGTATAATTCTTATATATTTTCTCTCCTTATGTGGATTTGAGTGAATTTTGAATGAAATGTTAATGAAGTTGTCATTCTTCTTTTGAGAATTTGTTCAATTGTGTGTATGTTTTTGCTTTGATTCAAGAAAATCAATTAAATGCTTAATGGAGTCATAAGTTTACAATTATTTACAAAGGATTCGATAAGTAGTAATATATAAGAGAATTGAGCTCCATAATGCAAGGTATTATATGAGGGTCGGGCTTAACCGACACACTCTTAAGGGTACACTCCCTTAGATTTCTGGCACCATGTGGGGCCCTCTTAACCCAACCTCTCTCTCGTATCTGTAGCATTTCTTTAACCGCACCATTTCAAATCTATGTTTCCGTAGTACTCCACCGTTGCAGTTTACACTTGCCATTCCCGTTCCCGTTCTCCTTCCATAGTTGTTCGCGTTTTCTGTTTGCACTTTACACATTTGCTCGGTCATTGGATTGGGGGATTTAGTGTTAATCCCACAATTCATTTCATTACATGAATTGTGGTGAGTGTTCCTTTTATATTACGAAGTATCGGTTCATTTTCTTTGTTAGGAAATAGAAAAGATTTATCTTTCTTATAACTTTAATAATATTTTTTTTTAAAAGATTATATCTTATTTATAATATTTATTAATGTTAATTATATTTAATTGTTTATTTTAATGAAAAATAATATGTCTTTATTTAAAAATAATATTATTTTTATATTAGATGATTGATATTTCTTAAATGAACAAATTAAATATGATGTTTTTATACGTAGATTTTTATTATTTGAAGTGTTAAAAGAGGTTTTGGACTTGATTTTATAAATGCTTTTTTTTTATATTGTAAGATGCGATTTGAACTTAAGACCTCTCAGAAGAGAGGCTTCGTAGCTTGCCGTTGTGTTGTGGGGTCATCCTCAATTTTATAAATGCTTTTAAATATGCGAATTAAGTGTTCTTTTCTTTGGTTCAAATATGTGTACAAAATAAAACTAGTCTACAAACTTCAATCTATAATTCCAATAATCAACTACTAAAAAATTAATATTTGAAATTGATTATCTTTTAACATTTACACTTTATTATGGATTGACAATGTTTACAAACATCATTTTTTTTAAAGCAAAGGCGGTAAGCCTATATATTTATATATTAAAATAATAAGAGTGAATATACATAGTATTACAAAATCTACTAAATTGTGAGGCTTGTGTTATCTTCATTTAGATCCCTAGATAGTCATGAATAAATGTCTCAAAGTATTGCTTTGGTTAATATCCATGTCTGAGAAACCAAACTAGTGTGCAAATATAAAACTATACCATAAGAATCAACTAGTAAATAATTGATGTTTAGAATTTACATGTGTTGATCTTCTAATATTAGAACCTCAATATAGATAGAAAGTGTTTAGTAACATTTTTAGGGAATATAGATTGAAAGTGTTTACTAACATTTATAGGGAATGTGCTAAATTGTGAGGATTTTGTTCTCCTCAATTAGAGCCCTAACCAAACCAATTCCATGACATAGGAATAATGATTAGAGACATGATGATATATGTTATGAGAAAATGTTATTACATTTTTGTCAATGAAAATGTTCTTTCGATAAATCCTCATTGTCCTAATAATTTTTGATCATTTTAAATGCTTAAATGATTTTTTTTAAGTAAAATACAATATGCAAATCAAGATAAACATGCATTAGGTAAGCTCACAATGATTAGTGGGAGGGTGCTATCAAGATTTAAATTGAATTTAAATTTTAAATGTGTAGGGTTGATAATTACTACGTCAAGTTTGCACTAGTAGATCTTATGCAAGGTAGGGTAATGTCATGAGATTAATTCGATCACACAAGAATATCACACAATTATCAATACATAATATCTCTAAATCATCAAAAACCAAAGATCCATCTAATGCATGTGTTAAAATATTTAAATTATTTTTAATATAAGAAGCTAATATTTGCTAAAAAAAAAATTAATTGATAGGATCTTGCTAAAAAAATTCTCTGCTATCAATTGAAAAATAGGATTCCAATGTTACCAACTCAACGTCCCTATTCCAGGTTGTGCAGAAAAAAGAGCCTTTGATGGAAGGAGATCAAAGAATTGCTTCAATAATATTTTATCTCCATCTAATCTCAATTGCATGAGTCCTTGAATGAGGAGTTGGTGAGATTCAAGCATAATTTGAGAAATTTGTAAATTAAGAAGATTCATGGTTTAAAAGTTAGGGCTAAAATAAATTGGCTAAAAAATGGAGATAAAGGCTTTGATTTCTTCTTTAATTATATAAAGGAGAAAAATGCTAGGGAAGAAATTGGATCCATCTAGGTGAATAATCAACATATAAATGGTATTTCTTTGGTTATAAATGAATTTCGATCTTTCTATAGTAAGGATGAGATTGTAAAGGATATTAGAATATATAAAAAAGGATAAATCTCCAAGTATAGATGGCCTTGCTACAATTTTATAAAAATAATTTAACTAGATTAGGGTTGGGGTTAAGGCTCAATTAGGATAAGAATTAGAGTTAGGGTTAGGATTAGAGTTCAACTATAGTTCAAAGTTAGGGGGTTATGGTACAATTAGGACACTATTCAATATGTTCTCACTTGCTATGATTAGAGGCTATGAATCTGCCAATTAGGCTATGATTAGAGCCATGAATCACAATTAGGGTTCAATTAATGTTCACTTAGGGTTTCTTTCTTGGGAGAAGTTTATTGTATGGTACATGTGTATTTTATAAAATTAATATGTCAAGAATTAGTTGTAGATAATACTACATGTGATTTTTCATATGGGTTTAAATTGTAGATTAAGATTGATAATAGATTTCCTTCCTTCTTTTGCATTGTAAGCTACCATATTATATGGCCTTCAAATCCTATTCATATTTTGAGCTTTTCTAAACTATACAACACGACATCCAACAAATAAATTTGTTATGCATTTTTTCCAAGCACAAATCCTTAGAATTCTTAATGTGTTACTTAGGTTAATTGTTTATTGCAATAAATAAATACACACTAATATATATATTATGAATTTTGAGGGAAAATATTAAAATATTTATATATATATAGAAAAATTTAAATGCAAGGGATTCAAGTACATACCTTTGCTTTTGTTAATGTTGATGAAGATACAAATGTTGATGAAGTGCCAAATTTGATGACATGATCTTCCTAAAATATGAGCTTTGACACATGCCTCCTAATCTAGCATACAATATGTACTTAAATGCTCAAAATAGTTGGGAGTAGTTTTGAGATTGGTGGATCTTTGGGAAGGTCCAATGCTTCACCTTTGTATCTTTATCAAGATGCCTATTGACTTGAAAAAATGCATACATTTTCATGAATATGAATTTGGAAAGCAATCAATTTGATTTCATTATTGTTTGTGTCATTGTTTATCTCAATTCCCATATATAAGGGTACACATTGAAATTTGAAATCATACCAACTTGTCTATAACAACAATGAACCAAGAACAATATTTAGGGTTAGGGTTGAAGGTTAGGGTTAGTGAAAGAATTGGTGTTAGAAAAAGGCTTATGGTTAAGGTTAGGGCTAGCATTAGTGTTAGGCCCTAGGTTATAAAACACTAAATGTAACCTTAATCCTAATGCTAATCCTAAACCTAATCCTATTAAACTATTCTTCATGCTAACCCTAAACCTAACATTAACTATTAACCCTAAACTTGACAACAAACCTAAATGTAACCTTAATCTTAATGCTAACCCTAACCCAAATTTTGATGTGAACCCTGACCCTCAACATAATGTTAACCATATTTCTAACCCTAACTATATCTGTAGCCCTAATCCTAACCTAAACTCTAACCCTAACCCTAACTATATCTCTAGACCTAACCCTAACTATATCTCTAGACCTAACCCTAACACTAATTTGTTAAATATAGTATGCTAGTTTTAATATATTAATTTAAAAACTTATGATAAAATTTAACCCTAACCGTAATCATAGTTGTGCCCTAGCCCTAATTTGACCCTAACCTTAATAGTAATATTAATTTAATCCTATAGCTAATCTTAATTGAACCCTAACTATAATTAAATCTTAATCTTTACCCTAACTCCAACCGTAATTTAATGCTAATAGAATCATAATCCTAATTAAGTTCACATTATATAACTTATATAACATTAAAAATAAATTACATAAATAACCCTATCTTTAATCAATTTTATTATATGTAACCGTAATCAAAACCTAACGTTAATTGAACCTTAATTAAAACCTAACCCTAATCCAAAGTGAACATTATTCCTAACCCTAAATGAACCCTAAACTTAACCAAAAAGTAAGCATTATTGAAGGCTAACCCCAACACCAACCCTAACCCTTATTGAATTGTAATAGTAATTGCAACCCTATATGAACCCTAACCTTACTTGATCCTAGAACCCTCACACAAATCTAACCCTAACCCTAAATCAACCCTAATCATAACCATAATTCATTTGTAAAACTAATTGAACCCTAACCTTGAAAAAATGTAATCCTAGCCTTATCATTATAATAAGTTTTAGAGTTATAGTTAACTTAAAATAATAGATGTCTATTATTATGATAATAATTATAGTTAGGATTGTAGTTAAGGTTATAGTTAAAACATAATTTAATAACTTAACTATATAATTATGTATAGTTAATCATTATTAATTTATTGTGAATTAAGTTTAACCTAATAATAAGTTAACCTTGATTAGAAATTAATCAAATTTATTATTATTATAATTATTAACATTAAGGTTAACTTATGATTTTGATTATTATTATTTTAATTATTAATAGTAAGGTTAACTTATTATGAATTTGATTTTTATTATTATAATTATTAATAGTAAGGTTAACTTATTATGATATTAATTATTAATTATAAATATATTAATTCAAATTATTTATTATGATATCCTTCTCGAGGCGCCTAATTTTTAATCAAATTTTTATTATAAAAATTGAATAGGCACCTTGAGAAGGATATCTCTCGGCATATTTTATATATATTATTAAATAAAACATTCATTAAAGGAAAAAGGGACATTACTAGGTAGATGGAAAATTTCCTTGGGCCCCACCTTGTACAGTCCATGTGGCGAAACCAATTCGGATTTCAAGAATCAATCAAAGCCCCATTAAGGGATGGCGGGAACCATCAAATCAAAGGACAGCTTTGATGAAAGTCACAAGATATTTGATTCATAATATATGGGACATCGCACGCCCAATCTGATATCGCTTTATCCTACAATTCCGACACGGATGGCGGGCAACCGCGATCTTGAAGGCATTTTGATCGACGGCAGCCAATTTCATCCTTCAAAAATAAAACATCATTAAAGGGCACATTACTAGGCGGATGGAAATTTTCCTTGGGCCCCACCTTGTATAGTCCACGTGGCAGCGGCCCGTGATTTCGCAATCAACCAAAGCACCATCGCGGGATGGTGGGGAATGGCTTAGATCAAAGGACAGTTGATGAACAGTCGCACAAATTTGATCCATGATGGGACATATGTCGCCGGGCTGGCGATATTGCTATTATCTCTATAATTCCCCGACACGGATGGCGGGCAACCGTTGATCTTGAAGGAATTTTGATTGATGGCAGCGCGAATTTCATACTTCTGAAAAATAAAACATTCATTAAAGGGAAAGGGGACATTACTAGGCGGATGGAAAATTTCCTCGGGCCCCACCTTGTACAATCGACATGGCAGTCGCCCGTGATTTTGCAATCAACCAGCAAACTATCGCTGTATGGAACGCTCGTGACAAAGGATGTACTTTGATGAACAACACGCGAATTCTGATCCACGATGGACATCGTATCGCTCGCCTGGGCTGAGCATCACTATCCTACAATTCCCCGACACGGATGGCAAAACTGCTGATCTTGAAGGAATTTTTGATCGACGACAAAGATTTAATTTCATCCTTCCAAAAATAAAACATTCATTAAAGGGCAAGGGGACATTACTAGGCGATGGAAAAACAACGATATAAGTTTTTAAAAGCCGCTTCAAAGACAAAAATAACCGCCAGACTTAGAAAATAAAACCCACTCTGAGGAAATAAAATATTAAGACCAAAGGGACCAGGCCTAGATGGAACGATGGGCATAAGATGTTTTTAAAACCCTTCAAAAAAGGTAACCATGAAATAGATCCTGACCAAGGGATTACGTAAACACAAGGGTTTAAGATGAAGACAAAGCTAAAACCCCAGCCCTAAGAAATTTTCCAACACCATGAAAGCCCAATGACATAAGGTAGGGCATGAGTGAAACATTAGGAACAAAATTTGAAGTTCCATCAGTACAAGCATTGGATAACATGTATTTTCCCATTAAATGTGAAGGATTTTCAATAAGTTATAGTGTTCAACTATTGGTCCATTTATTGTGTTCAACTATTAGTCCATATGTGTTGTTTTTATAAAATAGAACACTCAGAACAAAACTTTGAAGTTCCATCAGTACCCATAACCCTAAACCCTAAACCCTAAACCATTAACCCTTAACCCTTAAACCCCAAACCCTTAAACCCTCTACCCTCTCTCAAGTCTCTCCCTCCTACCCTCCCTCACAGTCTCTCTCTCTCTAAGTCTCCTCCTACCCTCCCTCCTCAAAGTTTTTCCTCACTCACTCACTCCCTCTCTAGTCTTCCCCACTGCCCTTCTCTATCTATCTCAATCCATTATCCTACTTCTTCCTCCTCTTTAGGGTTCACTCACTTCCTTCACCTCTTCTTCCCTTAACCCTTAATAAACCCTCTACCCTCTACCCTTATGGTAGTGATGGAACTTCAAGGTTTTGTTCTGAGTGTTCTATTTTATAAAAACAACACATATGGACTAATAGTTGAAGTATAAAATCTATTTCTTGTTATAAAAACAACACATAATGATTTAAAATACTACTTATATTGAACAAAAATGGACCAATAGTTGAATCTTATTTTCCCTCTATCTCTATTTTTCTTATTGTTCCTATTAGTGGCTAATTAAATCTTCATTGAAAACCTACAAAGAGCTTGGGTCCTTCAATCTCAAAGCTTGTCTAATTTCTTGATGAGATTCATTCACATTGATTCCTAATATTGTGCTCAATTGGATGGTGTCTATAGTTTTAAATAAATCTATTGGAGACAAAAATCAAGGATTAAATGACTTAAATAAGGTGTAAAACCAAGTTTTTTCATTTAAAATGCAAAATTAGAAGGCAAAGAAACATAATATGAAGATTGAAGATGGAAAGAAGGAAAGAGGGAGGGAGCGGGAGACAAATAGAAAGAGGGAGGGTTAAGGGTTTAAGGGCTTACACTTATGGGTATGGAGGGGATCGAGATATAGGAGGAGTGAGTGAGGAGTGGAGAGAAAGACCTAAGAGAGGGAGAAGGGTAGGAGGGTGAGACTTGAGATAGAGTGAATGAGTGAGAGAGACCTCTCAGAGAGGAGTGGTGCTAGGATGGAGAGACTTGAGAGAGAGAGAGGGAGGGAGTGGGAGAGAGATAGAGGAGGGAGGGTTAATGGTAGAGGGTAGATGGTTTGGCGGCTTAAGGTTAAGGTGAGGGATAGAGATAGAGGAGTGACTGAGAGAGACCTAAGAGAGGAGAGAGGGCAGGATATTGAAGATAGTTGAGAGAGATAGAGATAGGGAGGGAGTGGGGAGAGAAAGACCTGAGAGGAGGAGAGAGACCCAAGAGAGGGAGAAGGGCAGGAGGGAGAGACTTGAGAGAGACCCGAGAGAGAGGGGTAGGAGGGAGAGACTTGAGAGAGAGAGAGAGAGAGGGTTTAGTTTTAAGGGTTAAGGGTTAATGGTTTAGGTTTAGGGTTTAGGGTTATGGGTACTGATGGAACTTCAAAGTTTTGTTCTCGAAAGTGTTTATTTTATAAAAACAACACATATGGACTAATAGTTGAACACAACAAATGGACCAATAGTTGAACACTATAACTTGAGATAGAGGAATGAGGAGAGAGAGACCTCAGAGAGGGAGGGTGCTAGGATGGAGAGACTTGAGAGAGAGAGAGGGAGGGAGGGAGAGAGATAGAGGGAGGGAGGTTAATGGTAGAGGGTAGATGGTTTAAGGGTTTAAGGTTAAGGGTGGAGGATAGAGATAGAGGGAGTGAGTGAGTGAGAGAGACCTAAGAGAGGGAGAGGGGGTAGGATATTGAAGATAGTTGAGAGAGATAGAGAGAGGGAGGGAGTGGGGGAGAGAAAGACCTAAGAGAGGGAGTGAGTGAGTGAGAGAAAGACCTAAGAGAGGGAGAAGGGTAGGAGGGAGAGACTTGAGAGAGAGACCTGAGAGAGGGAGAGGGGGTAGGAGGGAGAGACTTGAGAGAGATAGACGGTAGAGGGTTTAAGGGTTTAAGGGTTAAGGGTTAATGGTTTAGGGTTTAGGGTTATGGGTAGTGATGGAACTACAAAGAGCTTGGGTCCTTCAATCTGAAAGCTTGTCTAATTTCTTGGGGTCGTATTTTGCAGTCAAATGTATTAGTGTTGGTATGCAATCACAAACAAAAAAGTGGCTATGGAGAAAATTCATGCCACTAGGTGGGCTTCCCACTCAACCATGCCAAAGTTATACCTCGTGATAACTTTAACAAGGTGCCACAAAGAAAAAAGGAAAAGGTGTCAATTCGAGCTTCATGAGACAAGCAAAGATTTTTATACAGTTTAGAACCCATGAACTAACAAGATGACACCACATGCATGCAAGTTGTGTTATGCAAGGTGGCCATAGAAAATGTAGAAATGTAAAAAATAAAAAATGTAAAACATAAAATGTAAAATTTAAAAAAAAATATTCAAAGGAGTCTTGTTAAGTTCATGTACAGTCAATTACTTAGGGAACAATGTGCATAATGTTTCCAAGAAAGGGACAATCAAAGGATAGTAAATTCACAACTTAAGGGATGCAGTGTGTTGCATCAAGCCACTAAGAGGAATGTAATATGCTAAGAAAGATCACACTTATGAAGGACATCACACCCAATGTCATCCACAAAGTAATAAACACATCATATAAATGACAAGGCCACACTAGGAACAAAGAAATGCAAATGAATTATGGTGATGTACATACCCCCCACTTTAAAGCAGTTGTGAGCAATAGTAAGTATATGAGCAATTGCTTTAAAGTAGAAGAGAGAAGAATACATGAGAGCTTAGTTGGAAAGCCCTATGCTAAGTCATATGTTTTTGATAAGCTACATCATGAAGAAAGGGTAGTATGTCATAGGCGAGTCAATCTTAAGATATGTTGTCCATATCCCAGGATTGCTCATATATATTCATGAAAGGTTAATGACTAGGTCAAAAGAGACAATGACAAGTGACATACAAGGAAAAGCATATTAGACCCCTTTCCCCCAATTGAGTGTAGGACAAAGGTGAGCCTAGAATGGAACACAATGTTGTTTGGGGTGATATTGGGATATTGCACACCCTCCATTAAAGGTAGGTGTGAAACTCCAATGACTACTAGAACTTGTGTCTAAAAAGGAATTGTTTGTATATGACTCTTTCGACCATGAGGGTGAGATTTTGGGAATGTTATGGAAAGGAGGTGTAGAATCTAACGAACCCCCATTATCAAAACTACTAGGGTTTTGTAGGAATAGAATTTGTAGGAAATTGAATTTAGTTTCTAAACTACTAGGGTTTTTTTTTTTTTTAAATATATTTGGTGAAAATTTGAAATTTCAATGTAGTAGTACTTAAATTTTAGGGAAAAGAAAAGTAGGTGTATGTCTAACCACTCTAACCACAATAAAATGATAATATTTTTAAATAAGATTTTAGACATAAGTAGAGGACTCATGTCGAGATGTGATGCATATTTTTTTGTAATTTTTTTCCAAGTAAATAATTAATTATGATTTTTTTATTACAACTTTTAAAAAATATAAAAAATTGTATGTCTGACCACCTTAACTTGGTCAAAACTTCATGAAATTCATTTTTTTTTTAATCCTATAGTATGTGAAGCATAGAATGTGATGCATGTTTTGGATTCCAAAAATGTAATACCGTTTGAAAGCTATAGATGTTTTTCAATCAGCCTATCAATCAGGATTTTAGTCATAATTCAAATAGAAAATGAATAATAATTATTTATTAAATTCAAAGTAAAGCATAATTTATATTGGTGGAAATCTGAGAATCTCCTTTAAAAACCCTTTTCATCTCATCAATTTTGGGTAAAAAAAACGCTATCTGCCACATACCCTACAAATACCCATCATATTGCCACTTTTTGGCCCATCATGATCCTGAACATACCTAAAAGACAAGTTTGACTATCGGTTAGAGCCGAATGAGTTCCCATATAGAGATATTATTAGGATTCTTTTTAAGATCTTCAATAGTACAAAATTTATGAGGAAAAGGTAATGATGTAGGAGTGTTGTGTGTTACTCTAGATGTTTGAGTCACTAAGTTACAACTTAGTGGCTGCAAAACATTGTTATGAGTAGATTGCATGATGGATTTCAAGATAGTTTTGAAATTTTGTGTTTTTCAGTAATGGAAGATGACTTAGGAATCTCACTAATTAAAGGAGATCCCACTTGTGTCATCATAACCTCAAAAAAATTCTTGATTGGAATGATATGTTGGTGAAGGGGATTCTAATGCTACTTGATTATCATCTCCTAAGGAAAGGTTAGTGGCTGAAGGATGTGTGCTCATGGTCATATTGTTTGTTATTATGATATTCTCCCTTTGAGAAGAGTTTTTAGAAGAAATACAAGCTAAATGTTGTTGATATTCAAAGTTTGGTTCTTCTAAAAGAACTTCATTTCTAGTAGGGGAATGATCAATGGGTGAATGATTGTGCTCCATAAGGGTTTCCCTAGGAGAAAGGGGACAACAAAAATATTCATAACCTTCCTCAAACAAAGCATCTACTTCATAACTATCAGAGACACTAGGAGAAGGAAAAATGTTATTATCATGATTATTTATGTTTAAGTTGTCTTGTTGATCAATGTCTTGTCTACTAATAGAGGTAAAAGGAGAGAAACAACTTAGATTCTCAACAGTCTCATTGATTTGTTCTTCTATCACTAAAATATATTCTTTTCCAATAAGAGAGATATGAGGAGAAGAACAAATATGATTGTGAGGAATATCCAAAGTTGTATTCTCTTTCACTAAAACACTCTCATAGGGAGGGGATAAAAAGTGTTTCTTAACATGTTTACATATGCAAGGTACAAGCATTGTTTGAATAAGAATAAAAAGAAAATGTAGCCATTTCATGCAATGTTTCAACAATATGAACAATGTGTATGCAAAGGTACAAAAAATTCTTATCCAATATATGCAAGACTTGAAGAATGGAAATAAGGTACATGCAAGAATGAAAAGAATTTTTAACAAACTTATGTAAAGTTTCAGGAATAGAAACATTGTATATGCAAAAATGAAAATTACTTTTATTAATTTTATGCAAAATTGCTGAAATGGAAACATTTCCAGACCTAATGATGCTTGGAATTGAAGTGATTGGAAAAATGACTATCTTTAATTGATTTTTTTGAGATAAATGCATAAAAATAAATGGTCTAGAAACCTTCCAAACTTATACTATATGATACTAGGAGCCTTAGGAAGCATAAAAATGAGATTTTAGATGCTATTTCAATTAGTGAAAAATTTGTGCAGGGATTGATTCGCCATAGATGGTGAATGAGTCCCAATAGGGGTGTGTTGCAAAACTTTCAAAAATCATGAATGGTTTGTGATGTGTGTGAGTTTGTAAGCTTCAAATCTAAGATGACTATGCAAAATTTTAGAGTTTAAGGAAAATTTCTGCAAAAATGCAAACAAAATGCACTTGTTCCTATTGCAAAAATTTGAAACCCCAGATGCAATTTATTAACAGTGCAACTTTAATGAAACTTCAAATGAAAGGGAGGATTAAGATGAAAATATACTCCAAATCAAAAACTAATATGTTCAAAAAGTTGTGTTCACCAAAATGAACCATGGATTTTTGGCACCAATGTACTCTCTAATTCTTCTAGGGATTTTCACCTAAAAGGAGAGAGCTAAACCTCAAAACCAAGGTGGTTCACTCAAATAAAGGATGTGTATGATTTTGTATAAGCTAAATGGAAAGACATAAATGAAACTATACTAAGTAATTGATTGATTATGAATGTAAATCCTATGAAACAAGTGATTTTTGAAAACACATTGTGTATTACAACAATGAACTAGAAACAAATGCAAAGCTAAGCAAAAACAAATGAAACTTAAAGTGTGCACTTGGAATTTTGAAGGATACTATAAATTGCTTTTGAAATGTTGTTGATGCTAATTTTCAGGCTTGGAGGGACTCATTTGCCATTCTAGGCGAATTAGTACCAAATTTGCCAAACTGTACTAGAGCCCATTTTAGGCAAAAGGGTATCCAAAAATGTGGAAAACTAAAAACTAACCTTGGAGTGGGACTCATTCACCACCCATAGTGAATCAGCCCACTTTTGAATTTCTAAATATTCAAAGGTTGATTCTAGATATTTTGATCTACACTATGATGCCCTACAAGTGTCTGCTTCTAAAACTTTGATTCACGGGTCTAAAAATGAGATTTTGTTGATATTCTAACTTGTTGAATGAGAAAAAAACTTGAGAAACATTACAACTTGATTTCAATTATTTCCAAGCTTCCAAGAGACCTAAACCTACATACACACAAGATAAGAGAGAAAAGTTGAATGTTAGGGCATGGGGGTTTGCCATGGTCAAAGCCCTTTTAGGTAATTAAACCGAAATGATGAAAGAAAGGAATGAAATGTGAAAAATTGAATTGATTACCTTGCTATGATGTTTGATCTTGTATTTCTACAAAAAAATATGAAGACTCAACCATTGAATGTCTTACAGAGCAATCTAGATAAAGAAACCTTAGCTTGCTTGACTTGAATGAGAAGATAGATGATGAGACAATGATGAGAGATGTAATAATGAGAATGAGATGTAAATTAGGGCTTATAAGGTTGTATTTATAAATATTTCATCTTGTTTTCCATTTAATACTTCATCACAGGACAACATGAAGAAAAATTAAAGTTAAAACCTAATTTTTCTCACTCAAACCTTGAAAATGACTCAAAATGGGACTCATTCGCCACTAATAGAAATTGGGTTCCACCTAGATGGGAGTAATTTTCCACTAATGGTGGATGGGTCCCATAGGGGTCATTTTTCCTAGCTAGAATGCCAAGAAGTATGAAAATTAGGCTTATATGATGACTATGTCAGTTATTTTATCAAATTATGCCTCGAGATCCACAATATGGGTGAATAGGGGCCTATTAATGATGATTTTAATGTAAAATAGGTATTGGGACACACAATTCAATGTGAAAGTGCAATTAAATGTACTTTACAATGCTAAAGTGACGTCCACATAGCCTAGGAGGGCACGAGAACTAATGTGAATGTGTAAAACACACCACAACACTAGTTTAACATTAAATTCACTTTACAATACTTCTATATTGATGTGATGATATAATGAAATATTTTTTATAATTTTTAATTAAGGAGAAATAGGTTTATTAGGTCTAGAAAAGCATAAAAGTCCTTTATAAGACTCTACAACACCTTTACAAGACATCAATAAGCATATTTTATTCAATTTGCAAAGGTCCAAGACCTAGTGTGGACACATAATATGCCTCACAACACCTAAATCAAGGCCTCATTAAGTCTAATTAATCTCATGTCAAGCAAAGGGTACTTTGTTCTATGGCACACATTGGAATATGCAACACACACATTTTTAATAGCAAGGATAACAACCAAAGTAGGGGTGTACAACCTTTCTAGCTCATCACCCTTTACTTCCAAATTTGAGCCCTACAAATCAACATCAATGGAAAAGGATGAAAAATCGTTAAGTTTAATAGTCCTATGGTTTTTTTCAGATTGATCCTTTCTTTGTATAGTCTATAACTTTCCTACATTCACCATAGTCCCAATAATATCAATCAAACTCTTATTACTCCAATTTTCAATTTCATTTATTGGGATGAATTTAAATAATTTATCTAGCACAAAGGCCTCATTGTAACAACATTTCAACATTGGGTTTTGTTCCAAAATGATTTACGTGTGGTTGTTCAAATTATTAAATTTCCTATCTGCTAGCCTCACTCAGCCTTTTGACACATAATAAGTACGACCCACCTCAACTCTATCATAATGTAATTATGCTATGTCATTAGAGAAAGTGATTCATATTTTTGTTCCCTCACTACCAATAATGTCAAAGATGAATGCTTGGTCCTGTCATCTATATTTGTTGTAATGGTGCATATCCCTTTTCATTGTTACCCAACCTTTTATTGTCCATTTGGTTTGTTAAACATTCAACCCTTTAATAGGGTTGATATTTGCAGGAGCATTATGTTGTCTTGGGGATGTATTAATCCCAAATGTTGAGGCTAATTTGGATGGGGAGGGTGAATCTTAGCCAACTATTTGTTCTTCTTTATCTTAGCAGTCAACTGGGCTTTGATCACATCCTAATTTTTGAAAAGACATTAGTTGGAGAACAAGAGATGGGACAACATCTCTAGCATCAATAGATCGTATCACATGTGTTGTCAAGGCTGGAAGTGCATTTGTATCCTATAAGGCAATTTTACTTATCGAAGTGGATGCAATGGGATATTCATGGTTGTGACACAAGTCTAAAAGCAACAAAAATGTTGAGACATTTGAAAATTGAATGGTTTTTTACCCTAAGACATAGGTGACTCCCAAATCGCCAACAAATCAAAAGGAGAGAAAAAAGATAAAGAGTTTGAATATAAATTGAAGTTAGAATTTTGTGAACCCCAATCCTAACACCTGCAAAACAACAATAACAAACACATTAGATTAGAGATCGCAAGGTAGAACAAGGATTACCCATGAAATCCATTCACCAAATTCAAATTAGGAAAGAAAACAATGAAGAACATAATAAAATAATAAAATATAGATTCAATCCTAATTAGACTAGCAAACACATGATCCCATGGGGGAATTTGTGCCAATTTGATATGAAAATTGGCCCTTTCCCAATCCCTATGATGCAAGCTTGATGTGTTGATGATAGTTGATCCACTTTGATTATGTTGAAGAGTTCTCCAAGCCAAAAACCTACATAACCTAGCTAAGATTCAATGGTGATTGATGAAATTTGATAGATATTTATGCATGGTAACTTTGCATAATTTGTGGATGATTAAATGAAGGATGAAACTCTTTATTTATAGATGATATTTGAGATGAATGTCCAAATTTGAGCAATGTGGGACTAACATTCATCCAATGGAAAGATGCCACTTGTCAATCCATGAGAGGATGGAAGATGTGCAAGTTTATAGAGGATTGTGCCAATAAATGCCTATTTTTGAATTTCAAATTTGTTGAAATGACATACAAGAGGGAAGGGAAAATGAAATAAATGCCACTTGGCTCAAGACAAAGGACATGTAAGATGAAGTAAATGCCTTGTTGGATGTACATGTCCACTTAGAATTTTTGAATTCAAACTTGGAGAATATTCCAAAAGATGCCTTGTGAGGAAAATAAAGATTTGATAAATGAATTAAATCTATTTTCATGTGCAACTTGCAAAATCTTGAGGATGTGACATGATAAGAGATTAAATTAATTGAGAGTTTAATTAATTTAATAGGAGATTTGATGATGTGACTTATTTGACTCAAATTTATGGATTAATTTAAATCAAATAATGAGAAGAAAGTGATAAGAGATTAATCAAATAAAGATTTTGATTTATTTAATTAAATGGAGATGATTGTTAGATTAAATTAAACAAGGTTTTAATTTATTTAATTTAATAGATAGACTTGAGAGATTTAATTAAATAAAATTGATTATTTAATTAAATAGGGATAATTAGATCAGATAGGTTGATTTAAATATCGAGAGAGGATGACCTAATTAGATAACTGGTTTATTTAATTAAAATACGACCCCAAGCCCCAGAGTGAGTATCTCCCACTCTCTCCCACTCTCTTCCTGCCTCTCTCCCCCACTCTCTCCCACTGTTTGCCACCCTCTCTCCCACTCTATCGCATGCTCTCTCCCACCCTCTCACACTCTCTCCCACTGCCTCTTACTCTCTCCCTCCCTATAGAGATACCATTCTCCTAGAAATACTATGTATATAAACCCCTATGTAGCCACACTTTCACTCTCTCCCACTCTCTCCCGCTCTCTCGTACCCTCTCCCACTGTCTCCTACTCTCTCCCTCCCTATCTCCCACTCTCCCACTCTCCCATTATCTC
>VDFB02209132.1:0-22634 GCA_007258455.2 Sequoia sempervirens | reverse complement strand
CTAGATCTTCATTTCCTAATGGAACAAATAAATCTAAAATATTATTAGAGATTATTCATTTAGATGTAATGGGTCTTGTGGATATTGACTCAATTGGAAAATATAGATGTTATGTCACATTTATTGATGATGTCTCAAGATACACTTGTATCTATTTTATGCATAACAAATCTGATGTGTTTAATAAGTTTAAAGAATTTAAGGCTTTATTGAGAAACAACGCATCATAAGATAAAAGTGTTGAGGATCACTAATGGTGGTGAATATTGTTCTAGGGAATTTGATGATTATTGTAAGCATGCAAGAATTGTGAGACAAAAAACTACTCCATATACACCTCAACAAAATGGAGTAGTAGAAAGGATGAACCGAACCTTAATTGAAAGAGCTAGGAGTATGTTAAGTAGTGCTAAGCTAGATTGGTGCCTTTGGGCCAAGGCTGTAAGTACTTCTTGTTATTTAATCAATAGATCCCCTAGTTCATCTATTGAAGATAAAACTCCTTATGAAATGTGGTTAGGTAGAAAACCTAGTGTTGCACATTTAAGGATCTTTGGTTGTGAGGCTTATGTTCATGTGCCTAATGAAAATCGATCTAAGTTGTATCTAAAAGCATAGAAATGCATATTCATAGGTTATGGTGAAAATGTAAAAGGTTAGAAGCTTTGGAATCCTCTAACCCAAAAAAATTATTTATCTAGAGATGTGATTTTCAGGGAATTTAGAACTTATTTAGGAGAAGAACAACCAAAGGAGAAAGATACTTCTCGAAAAGTGCATTTTGAGATAAATACTGAGAAGCAAGAAGATGCACATGTTGAAGAATAATTGAATGGATTGGATGAGGAGAGTTCACATAATTCTTCTGAGATACATGCTCATGATGAGCATATTGAGGAACAAGAAGAAACCCCTTTGAGAAGATCCACAAGACAACATAATCTCGTTGATAGGTATAGCCCACCTAATTTATGTTGTATATTTGCTTTGATGAGTGCTAATGATGAACCTAGATCTTACAAGGAAGCTGTGTCTTCAGATGAGAACAAGCTTTGGTCACAAGCTATGTATGAGGAAATGGAATCCTTGGATACTTGTGACACATGGGATCTTGAAAGTTTTCCTAAAGGAAGAAAGGCCATTGGTTGTAAATGGATCTTTAAAAAGAAAATTGGAGTAGATGATAATCTCAAAAGGTACAAGGCTAGATTAGTATCCAAGGGCTACTCCCAGAGAGAGGGAGTTGACTTTAATGAAATCTTCTCTCCTGTTGCTAAATTAACTTCTATTAGATTATTTTTATCTATTGCTATTGCTTATGATTTTTAGATAGAGCAAATAGATGTGAAAACTAATTTTTTGCATGGGGATCTTGATGAGGAGATTTATATGAGGCAACCTGATGGTTTTGTTGTAAAAGGAAAAGAAGAATTGGTCTGCAGGTTAAAGAGATATTTATATGGATTGAAATAGTCACCAAGAATGTGGTACCAGAAGTTTGATGCTTTTGCATTGAAAATTGGTTATGTTAGGAGTGAGGAAGATCATTGTGTTTACATAAAATTTATTGATGATCAGCTTTTAATTATTATCTTGTATGTTGATGGCATGTTGTTTATTGGTAACAACAAGGTAATGATCAAAGAATTGAAAGCACAACTCTCTAGCACATTTGAGATGAAAGATCTAGGGGCTGCAAAATATATGCTTGGTATGGAGATCAATAGAGATGTAGAGGGTAACAAAAATATTTGCTTAAGCTCTGTTAATTATGTTGATAATTATTCTTTGAAATGGTTTAACACGCGAGAGTAAACCAATTAATATTCCTTTACCATTGACACGGTTAAGCTTAGCCATGAGTCCTATATCTGATTTTGACAAGTGAGGAAATGTCCTAATTCCATATGCTAGTGCAATTGGTAGTTTATCGGTATGCAAATGGTCTATACCGCACTGCATATAGCCTGCCAATGGAGTTTGGCGAGTTTATGTCTAACCCCTCGTAAAGAACATCTAATTTATGTTAAGAGGGTGTTTAGATATTTCACGGTGTTTTTGATTACCGCTTTTTAGTTTATCATGGTGCTAATGATATTGATATTATGCATAGATCATTGGACATATAGGATTTTGTTGATTCAAATTGGGCAGGAGACCTGGATAGTCAGAGGTCAACAAGTGGTTGTGTTTACTTTTTTTGGAGTTGTGGTTAGTTGGATGGGTAAGAGGCATCCCATGGTTGCTTTGTCCACAATAGAAGTAGAGTACATGGCTAGCTACACATGCCTCTAAAGAGGCAATTTGGATACAGAGACTTGGGAAAGGTATTGGTTTTAATTGCAAGTTAAACTTGAATGTGATAGTCAAAGTGCAATGTGTTTAGCCAAAATCCTATGTATCATGCTCGTACTAAGCATGTTGATGTTCAGTATCACTTTGTGCAAGAAATGGTTGAGAGTGGGAAGGTATTGATTGAGAAAGTTGACACTTTGATCAATGTTGCATATTATCTTATGAAACCAGTTCCTACAAATAAGTTCTCATGGTGCAGGAAGGTCATTGGCCTTGAGTCCTGTACTTGATTTATAATAATGATTCCTTGTTTAGAATAATTGCAATGTGTAATATCAAGTGGGAGAATGTTGGGAATAGGATTCCATTTAATTGTAATCCTAAACATATTTCATGTATCTCCTAAGTCCTTGGAAAGTGTTCCCCAACACTAGGATTAGAAAGAGATTAAATTCAAATGAAATGAACATGTAAATTGAAATTTGTAACTATTTCTAAATGATAGGAACATGTGGGGACGCCCAAGAAGAGATCTTACAAAATAGGAGCACATGGGGCACCCACATGGAAGGTGGAACCCACCTTGAGTTTAGTTAACTGTTTGGAGAAAAGATAACACTTCAGTAATGCATGTAAAGATCCTAGAAGTTAGGGATTGGTATTTACACAAGTGGAGTTCAGTTTAGTTATGGTTCAATCATCTTGAGTTGCATGTAGTTAGTTTGAGTTGCATGTTAGTTGATTCAAGTTGACTTGAATTGCATAATGATTGATGCATGACAAAGTGGACACATTCAATTAAGTGAGGATGATCAATCATGCATAATGTTTGCATGAATTGATGGAGAGATATGTTTCAGTTAACAGAGATTGACTTGGACCTACCTTGGGCACCCAAGTTGGCATCTGGAGTTAACACCTTTTGCATGAGAAGATATTTACAAGGCTGAGTTAATTGGTCCCATTCTTGGGTTCCAACTTTGAGGAGAAGCTTGGAAGATATTTTCTCTACCAATGATCAGTTAGGAGTTCAATTTGGGGCACCTAAACTTGTCTCATTCTTCTACAATCTTTTGCCTACTTTCTACAATTGGTAAAATGAATCTAAACAGATAATCATACACAAAGAATTTGTAACAAAGAACACTTAATTAGATCTACAATCTCATAGTTTTACAAGTTTTAAAGCTACATAATTACCTCCATTTTCAACAACTTTGTCATTAAGGGCATTCTCAACCAAGGCTAACACCTTGTCCTCGACAGAGACCTGGGAAGACACTATCTCCTTACTAGGAAATAGAAAATTAGAAGAGGAGCAAGGAGTGATAGGTTCCTTCAATAAAACCTTAGGATCAACATTTTTAGAAGGAGAGTTAAGCAACAACTCTTGCTGGCTACTCTTCAGTTCCAAAAGAATCTTTTTACAGTCATTTTGCAAGTGGCCAAACTTATTACAGCCTTGACAATAAACCTTAGCATTTTCATATTCCAGTGGTTGAACCCATCTGCCATGTTGGTGTAATTAATATTTAGTTACACTTGCATAAGTTTACTTAGGCATATTATTTAATTAATTCTTAGGTTTTATTTACTAGGCAATTAGTTATAATGGGGTCATCCCCCTTCACATGTACTTAGGAAATAAGATTCCTTCTACAAGCCTTATCCAAGAATTCACATCATCATAGGTAGTTAGTTATTTGTCACATGTTGTTAGATCATGACACATGACAACAACATATAGCATACTACATCTCACTCTTGCCAATATATACAAGGCATTTGTACATTTGTAAATCATTATAGATCAATCTCATAATAAAATCTCAATTTTTATGCCTAAGTTGCAACACTTTCTTGGTGGGTGATTTTCTTCTTGGAAAAGATCATTTGAAGGCTGCAACTTATAGGGTGATTCAACATCCATAATTTCTACATGGTATCAGAGCTTGTCCATTGAAGATTCATCTCAAGATCAGAAAGTTGGGCTAGAGAAATTCATTGCAGGTTTGAAGGTTTTCATTACATGTTAATTGGCTCTACCCGAGGACCAAGCTAATTTCTGGAGTAGATTGAGTCCAATCTGAGCTCCCCATTGTCTTCAGAAGGCCTCAAAACCCTAGGATCGCTTGTTCATTCATCAAAATCAAAGACATCTAACCGAGAGCCATCAAAGGTATTTTTTAGCTAGGGTTTTCTATTCGTACGATTCGTACGGTCTGCAAAAAAAATCATCCCTATCAATTGTGCTTTGTGGCAAAAAAAATTATGTGCAGGCCATTTTTCAAATATTTTTGGGCTCATTTCATATAGTTTGGAATTTTTTTTTGGAGTGAATATCATATTTTATAGGGTTTGGTTTTTTTAATTCATCGACATAAAATTATTGTTAGTCGGTTTGTCGTGCCTTTTATTCTACATACATACATACATACATACATACATACATACATACATACATACATACATACATACATACATACATACATACATACATATATATATATAATTGACATTTTAAAATATTTTGGGTCAGTTTTCTTACACAGTCTACAAAAAAAAGTGGTTTGTCGGTAGCATTAATCATTTGTAGAGGGAGGTACATTTGTTGGCCACTTGGGGCCCATCCCGTCAACATCACCACAATTGTCAGCCCTATCCACTACTGGCTCGTTCACTACTTCACGGCTCCATTCACCACTACTGGCATCATTCCGATCGACCATCTCAACACTGGCATCTAGCTGCTCCATCCGCCTTTGCCACCAATTCCATTGTGAACCACGGGGACCGCTACATCAAGCAGTGCCACCTTGCCTTGTTTCTTCCCCCAAACTCACCGCTCTGTTGCCACTCCTAGGAGGGGGGAATTTTTTTAAACTGCCACTATAGCCCATGGTCACATCAAGGACCAGGGGTGGATTCTTTTTGCCCAGGTGCTATTTTTTTGCAGCCAATTAGCTTGTCAGGCCCTAATAGGGCATAAATCTTCTGAGGGGCATATCTTTTCACCATGATCTTGAAAATTGGCAAACAAGATATCGTTGGAAAGGTATTTCAAAGAAATTTCTAATGGTGCACCTTGTTTTCTAGAATTTTATTTCTAGAAAAAGATATAGTCAAATGAATTCAAAACCCTAATTTGGACTCAAAAGATCATTTCTTCCAATCATATTGTCAAAAATCAGTGATTCCAGCAGCATCAGGAAGGTATTTTAGTGAGTTTTTATTAGTCCTTTCCTTTTGTTCAGTTTCAGCTCTAGGTGCTTTACATTGGTTTTTTTGCAACTTGGTGCATTTGTTCAATACTTGGACATCCTGAAGTTTGTTGAAGTATTTTTTTTGATTTGGGAGGCATCTCTTTAGTTGCATATAATTGTTTGGAAGTTTCTATTTGCTATTGAAGGTTAATATCTTTGTAATATTGGAGATTTTTCATAGTTTGTTATGGGTTTTTCAAGTCATCCTTCACTGATAATGTTGGGAACGAGAAACTATAGACAATGGGGAGATTGCATAATAAACCATCTTAAATCACTTCAATTGTTGTCACATTTTTATCATTTAGTTCTCCCTCCTAATAATTGTATCCAAAAAATTTCTTGGAATTGTCGAAGGTATGATGTTGTAGGGGTTATTACAATGCATGTTGTTGATGATGTTTTGTAAGCTATTGATAATTGTGATTGTCCTCATACTCTTTGGACTAAGAATTGGGAGCTATATGGAGATCCTAATACTCCACCATTCCTCGATGATCATGATTCATAATGTCATGTGCTTCTTCATTCTTCAGACTGGAGACCCTATGATAATATTGTTGTGCAAGAGTTTGATTGTTTGGAATACTTTGAATATTTTGAAGAGGTTAACAAGGTTTCTTCATATGATCCTTATTCTCCATCAGAGATAATTGATATACCTTCACCTTCAATGATTCCTTTTCTAGATTCATTGATCGAGGCTTCCATCATTCCTGTTCATCAAGACATATTCAATTTTTTGAACTTGGAATCACAAGATGGCTTTGTTTTAGGTATTGCAAAGTTGGCTACTTCTACAAGTTTGGAGGACATTCTTTAGGGGATATCTCTCCTCTATGCAAATTCTATTTTGGAGGTTTTTCTTGAGTCTCCACATTTTTCTTTGGTTGGACCTTGATTGGAGATCCTGATCTTGGTGAGACTATCTTGGAGACACTTCATTCCTCTTCAAAGATTTCATATATGAGACTTCTTCCCTCTCATTTCATTACAAAGTTGGAGTTTCTTCAACATCTACCATTGGATTTTCTTCTTCCTAGCAGGAGACATGTGGTTTGGACACTCTTTTGGCTCTAGACTTCTTTCAGTGGTTTTGAGGACACTTCATTCTGGGGGAAATCTAGTCTCCATCTATTCCTTCAATGGAGGGATTATTGTTTGCAATATTTGAATCTTGTTCACCATCAGCTTCTGCATAGTCCTACTTTGTCACCTTCTTCATTGATTGGGAAAGTGCCTGATTTGATTGTGGCATCTTCATCTTCCTTGGGAAAGGAGAAACATGAGTAGTTTCAAAGACATCATCAACCACATTCATTCTTCCTTCCTTAAATTCCTATCTGAAGTGGGAAGCATCCCTGCATTTCTACTTGGTTTTGTTTCTTCCAAAAGGGAGACAATTTTTTTATTGACATTGGATCATGATTTTTCTTCAAGAACTTACCATTTTTGTAGGTAATTATACATTGTGAGGGGATACATAGTCTCTCTCTTTCCCTCCTATGGGGGGCTATTGATTTTATTATATCTATGTGACAGATGGTGTACTTGGGGAGTATCATGGAGTCCTCCATCCTTCCTCACTTATTTGCATTTTATCTCCTTTTTTGGAGAGGGTTTTTCTTCCCATTGGGTTTTCCCCTTTGCTCTGTTTGTGGGAGATAAGTTGCATTTCATCTTCATTTTTAAATGGGTACCTAAAATGGCCATCATGTAGTCGAGACCCATCATTCCATCTTTGCATAATTATTGCATTATCATTTCCTCCCTAAGTTGCACTTATGGGGGGGTGTTGGTGTAATTAATATATAATTACACTTGCATAAGTTTACTTAGGCATATTATTTAATTAATTCCTAGGTTGCATTTACTAGACAATTAGTTATAATGGGGTCATCCCCCTTCACATGTACTTAGGAAATAAGATTCCTTCTAGAAGCCTTATCCAAGACTTCACATCATCCTAGGTAGTTAGTTAGTTGTCACATGTTGTTAGATCACGACACATGACAACATCATATAGCATACTGCATCTCACTCTTTCCTATATATACAAGGAATTTGTACATTTGTAAATCATTCTAGATCAATCTCATAATAGAATCTCAATTTGCATGCCTAAGTTGCAACACTTTCTTTGTGGGTGGTTTTCTTCTTGGCAAAGATCCTTTGAAGACTACAACTTCATAGGGTGATTCATCATCCATAATTTCTACATGCCAAAATTTGATTTAAGGGTCACTGTGGTAGGGAGTACTGTGTCGACAACAACATTCACACAAATTCTAACATAGACCAGTTGTGTTTTAAGTTAGGTAACTTTGTCCACAGTCAAAAGGGTACTAAAGGAATCAACAATTCCTTTAAAAACATTTTGGTTTCAAAATTCCAAAGGAAAATTGAGGAGCTTAACCTAGGTTGGAGCTACCTTTCCAAGGTCAGCCGAGGCATCAAACCCTATTTTCCACTTACGCAAAGGAAAAATATTCTTAAATTCTTTATCAAAGACCCACGGGCCTCCCATAAGAACTTTTATCATATCTTCTAGGATAACAAACCTAAACAAAAAAAAACCTTTAGGCATGGCACTAATAGAGAAACTACCCTTGAGATTCCAAGTATTGAAGGCCCACTTTCATACCTGATCGATATTAGAGACGTCCACTTCATATCCTTCCATTCTATTATAGAAAGTAGACAAAGCTAGTGAAGCATTTTTCAAGATCCTATCTCCAACCAGCATATTCATGTAGGAAACTGGGTCCTCTCCAGTCAAAAAAGCATCTTTATTCAGTGGATTTGGAACAATAAATTTACCAAGTGTACTTTTAAAACCCCCTGTAGGCGAGCAAGAAGAGGCATATCTGCAGGAGCAGAATGCATAGGTGGGGGAGCCCCATTGGGGGCCTTGCCATGCCGGCTCATTAGGAATCATAGACAACATAGAAATTTGAAAATTGCAGGCACGCGCACATAGCTCTACTTATTGGTCCTAAAATGTTTGACTTCCATGTTGAGGTGTTTCTAATACACAATCTATTGACCTTGAAACTTCATTTCAAGATTCAATTGAATACTTGCATCAAATGCATTGCTGTATTCTCTCACTTGATTGAGGATCAACTTGTTGTCTTTCTTCTCTTTGAGAATGGGAGATTTCTTCAAAAGTTCATTGATGACTATTTCTAATCATATTTGTCTCCTCTCTATTTTGAAATTCTAATTCTTGTACTGTTAATTTTTCTCGTCATCTAACATGTTTTCATCTTTCAAATTCATTATGTCTTCTTCTTTGTTCTTCTCTTTGAACATCTATCATTTGTTCCCGTTGCCTTCTTCGATATTCTCTTTGATACTCTCTCAGATATTGCCTCCTTTGCTCATCTGATTCAAAATTCAATCTCAGGTAAACCATATTTATAAAATAAATTTATTTTTATAAATTAATTTATATATATTTTTAATCTTATAGTAGGAAAAATGATTGGACTTTAAAAAAACAACTAAAATAATGAACCTACTTTTTTAATTTGTAGTGATTCCACTTTTGGTTGAAGAATAATGTAATAAGAAAATTGGATTAAATCTAAAGTAGCATCTAAAACATAAATTAAATTATAATTTCTTATAATTTGAGTTTGAATGTTAAAACACTCTATAATTTTTTTTGGTGAACCCTTATTATGTAACACTTTTTGATCATCAAGATCCCTTGAAGGGCAAGATGAGAGCATATAGTGTTATATAAAAGGTTAATGATTGTTATGCTAACAATAGGACACACAACTAACCAAGATTGTTTATTTTAAATGTATTCATATGCACAATTGCAATTAGAATCATATGGCAACATTTCCTTCCAAATGAGAAAGGAACATTGAAAATTGGATTAAATCTAAAGTAGCATCTAAAACATAAATAAAATTATAATTCCCTATAATTTAAGTTTGAATGTTTAAATATATTCATATGCATAATTGCAATTAGAATTGAATCTGGTAGCATTTCCTTCCAGATGAGAAAGGGAGATTGAAAATTGGATTAAATCTAAAGTAGCATCTAAAACATAAATAAAATTATAATTTCCTATAATTTAATCTTGAATGTTAAAACATTCTATAAAAAAATTGGTGAACCCTTATTATGTAACATATTTTATCATCAAGATCCCTCAAAGGGCAAGATGAGAGCATACAACATTATATAAAAGGTTAATGATTATTATGCTAACAACAAGACACACAATTTACAAAGATCATTTATAAATTATATATATATATATATATGCTAGTTTTAAATGTATTCATATGCACAATTGCAATTAGAATCATCTGATGGCATTGCCTTCTAGGTGAGAAAGGAACATTGGAAATTATTTAATAAGAGAAATACTTAGTTTGAAATTAAAAAAAAAGTGAATGCTTTGGTAGGTTAGACGTTTATTTGGATCTTCTTTGGCTAAGTAGTATCAAAATAAGGATTTAATTAACCTCTCCTTGTTAAATGATTGGCGGTGGCATTCAAAGTATTTCCCTGCTACCATATGTAATTTTCATCATTAATGGGAGGGAAATTTTGTTTTAAAATACAGAGAATTCGTAATTAGGGTTAAAATACAAAAAATAAAGGTAATAAATAGTAGTTTCACAATTTCTATTGCAGTATGCAAATGGATCAAGGAGCATGTGAGGATGTTCCATATAGTCTATTTGGAAAGTGGAGTGTAGCAAGGAAGATTTTATTACTCTCGCTCATGCTACTAGGCAGGTTTTGATGCAAGTCAACATATTCGTGGAAGCCCACATTTGGTCCAAGATTTTATTATTATTTTTAATTTCTTATTTCCTAGCACTTTTTACCTAAGGGAAATGTGGAGAGATGTACAACTAAGTATTTGGAAATGAAGAAATATGTAGACCAAAAAAATCTCAAATTAAAAGATAGAGGCATTTCTAGGTCACGCTATTATGTTTTCGATATATTAAGAAGCATTTATAGGGTGTTGTAACCTTTACACAATGAGCCACAAGGGCCAAAAAGGATCAAGTCCAGAGAATCAAAACATTAACCACCAAAAAGACAACAAAAAAACAACGAACAAACAACAAACAACCAACGACCCAACATACAAGACACAACAACAACAGACTAACTAGTACACTATTATGTTATTATAGATAGATTCCAATATTATTTTGATTCCAAATAGTAAGCTGCTTCTATTTTTCATTTGCAACTTATGTATTCATTTAAAGTTTGTTCTTCCATAAGGTTTTCTTGCTTAGGACATATATATTGTGTTGTGGAGCTTGGAATTTAAATGGTGATAAACTCCACAATCCAATCTCCATCATAGACTCTTAGCTTAAAATTCTCTTGCATCTGATAATTGGCATCTAAGCTTCAATACTATTGTACTTGTTTATTGGTCTAAGTCTTGTTTTTGTTTGTACAATTCCTGGGTTAATGCTGTGAATATTCACAAAAATTGCAATAATTTAAAATTATAACTACTAAACAAAAAAATTTCTTAGCTAGAGACATGTGGTAAGATATCAAGGATTGTGACCGAGTTAATTCTTTTAACTACAACCCTAGTTTTTAATTTATTTAACATTCCCTTTGTGTTAGGCGATACAAAAGAACAACTTCAATATTGATGCTTTGTAGCTTTCAAACCTAAGAGGCACCAATGTGAAAGATGGGTAGGGAGAAAGTTTATTTTATTTTCTTCTATTCATGGGCAATGACTAGTTATTCTATTTGTGATTTGTATTTCCTTCTCTTAAAACACAAAATCCCATTCATTAATTAAAAATAAAAAAATACTTTATATTATATTTTTAATTATGATCAGATGAGTATTTTAATGTCTGGATAATACAGCCAAAAGACCCCATGTGGAACCCACTTCTTTAATGTGAAAGCCTCAATTTACAGTCTCCTTCATGTCTGTGTTTGATATGCATGTGAAAATATCGATTTGTACAAAAAGTTCATTTGAATGTTGTGGTTGAGGAAAAACCAGATTATGTGTGTAGTTATATCACTGTAAAACATGTAGTAATAGAGTGAAATATCCACATAATGTTTATCAAATAGAAAGAGCATGCTATAACATCAATGAACATTTAAATTGTATATCTTGCTATCTAACTTGTATACTGCAACAGACAGATGGAATGATGCAGCAAGGATAAGAACAATGATGAATGATAGGGGTTTAAAAGACACCTGGATGTAGCTTGATTGAGGTAAATAACAAGGTTCATTCATTTCTAGTGGGAGATAGATCACACCTTGAATAGGAGAAAATTTATGTACTTTTGGAGACCTTGAATTGATAAATGAAGGAGGTAGGGTATGCACTTGACCCCAATTTTGTTCTGCATAACATGGAGGAGCGTCAAGGAACATAATCTTTATAGCCAAAGGGAGAATCCTCCCATTGTTATAAACACAAGTCCTGGCACCCATATACATATTCCAAAGAATATTTGTATGCTAATTGCCACGTTGCCACTAAGTTCATCTCCAAGATTGTTATATATATTATTTTTATAACTCATTTTTGAATCACTTATTTTATTGCATGCTTTAAATGCTCCATGCCCTAACAATCAGCTTTAGGTACAACAAATTTTCAAATCCTTGACTTGTAATAAGTACCATATGAAAAATTATAGGCAGTGGCAATGAAGCTAGACAACAAACAAATATGAATTGTGTGACTGCTTCCCATCCCATTTGGCAAGTTTCTTAAAAGTTAAAAGTTATTTTGTTTTATTTTGTATCTTTATCAAACACATTTGTGACCAATGGTATTACTAGAACTGTGATAGAACTATTTGGTAGTCTAGAAGAAATACAATAATCAATTGATTAAAGGATATTATTTAGATTCTTGTTATGAAAGAGTGCCTTGATTTCTCGTTGTCTATGATTCTAGAAAATGGGACATTGCAAATTTGTGTGTAGCTATATGTGAAATACTTTCTTAATCCAAACCAAAGAGTTTTTAATCCATCTCTTAAATTGGGTGGCTCTGAATAACATGAGAAATAATCAAGCATTGCTCTTGCTATATTTTTTATTAGATAAGCAGGGAAAGGGGCCTGATTCCATGGTTACAACCACACAAAAAAAGGAAAGGAAACAAGGTGAGAAACAACACCACCATCCAACATCAAAAAACAACATCTAGGGTGGCATGCAAGCCATAATTCATAACCATAACCATAGACCAACCATAATTAATCAAAACATGAAGCTACTGGAAGCTACTGCTATAGTACTTAAAGCTACACAAGCCATTAATCAAGTTCACCATATACCAAGTAGTCCTAAACCATAACAAAGCTATTATGAAATAGCAGTCTAGAATCTGGAAGCAAAAAGATAAAAAGAGGAGAGTAGTCATAAAACAACATCAAAAGAGAAATCCATTACTTGGATTTTCTCAATAGGTCCCCATATTCACCAATGAAGGAGATATACTCCCTCCAGTTAAGTCCCTCTAAATCATCCAACACCTTCAAATCATCAGACTTCCCAAGTTTTTCCAGCTTCTTGGTGATTTTTGTTTGTCCAGAAACTGCACCCATCTTCGCTCTTCGCATCAGCCTATTAGTCACCTTCATCAGAGTGACCAAGGCTTTCTCCATGTTGTCCATCTATACCTACAAATAAGTTAGTATTCTTTTCATAAAATACATGCTAGAATCATTAGTATTAATCACATTGCCAGTGTTCCCAACATTCAGAAAAGTTAGATTATCATTCTTTTGATCCTCCTCCATCTCAATTTTCTCCTCATAATCATCTTCCTTTTCTTCTTCTGAATCCTCTTCCCCCATATCATAGGCAGAATCCTCAAAATCCATACCATCAAAATCATCATCCACCTGGGCTTCAAATTCTTCAATATCCAAGTCTTCCTCTTCATACACAGTGATTTTTTGTTTTCCTTTCCTATCCTTAGAAGTAGCTTTAGCCAGGTGAGCTAACCTATGACCACCACCACCTCCGCTACCTTGCCCCTTCTTGTTCTCAGTCAAATCCTCTTTTTGCATGCCCTCTTCACTGATAGTAATGACTTCATTTTGAGGATTGAGATCTTTTTTAAACTTCTTAGACTTGAGTAATTCCAAGAGAAGAGGAGAGTGTTTTTTCTTCTCTGGAGTTGCTTTCACAAGCTCAGACTCAATGGAACCTTTACCAACAATTTTTTGAGTCACAGGGGTAGAAGGGTTCGAAACATTAGCAATAGGGGAAGGGCTATTAGAAGGAATTAACACCCTTCTAGCAGTAACAATGGGAGGCAAGCCAGGATTAGGTTCCTCAATAGGGTTTACATCAACGAGGGGGTTCCTCATTATCTCCATCATTGGGATTTTGATTGTAATTTCTAGTAACAAGAGAGTTACCATGATGGTTTAATGCAAGAACATGCTTATATAGAGCAAGCATCAATCCTTGATGCAGGGGAGGGATAACACCTTTCTCTATGCTAATTTGCAAGGAATACAATAAGTAGAAGGGAAAATTAATTATTTCACCATGCCTAATATGATTTGGCAAAGGGAAATGATACACATGTACAGACATGTATCTGCTTTCCAATGTAAAATACCTCATGACAAACAAACTTACCAGGGCGTAGGGAGGCGGAAGCTCTAACCTAGCATGCCCATTTTGGAAGTGTTTTAGGTTCTCCCTGTCATATAGAAACTTAAGAATAAACATCTGGTAGTCAGCCTCACTCTTCTTTTCCACCTTTATACCTTGATTATGTAATCCTGTAGCTTTCACGATAAACCTTGTCGTCACGTCAAACTTGATAGCACCAATAGCTATGTTTCCCTTCCTCCATGAATTTGTGAACTTGGTAGTAAGGCTCTCATTATAGCCCTTCATAGACCCAAAGAAAGGAACCATACCCGCATTATCAAATAATCTCCACAAGTCTGTATTTCGCTTGAACACCTGGCAATTAGGAGACTATGTGCGCTTCCTCGACCCACCCATCTTAGCACTCTACAAGTTTTTTGACTACTACGGGCTATTCCTCATAACCACCCACCTCTTTGGATCTCTACCCATCTTACAAATTTTTTTTTTACTCGAAGTTTCAAAATAAGCCCACAAAAAATGAGGAATCAAGAAATTTCTTTTAGGGGAAACCAACGACACAATTCCCAAAGCCATGATCTCATAATTATTATTGTAAGTAATTAACATCTCATTAATAATCTTACCTTGCAAATTTTCACAAATACGGGGAGAGCTGACATTAGGCATATTGGCACAATTAGATTTGACATCCCTTCGCAACTTGAAAATCTCCATGTGATCCTTGATCACCTCGAGAAGGAGATAATGATTAATTTTACCTCCAAGAAAGATAAACCAACTCAACACCGTACTACAATTATCATCATTAGATTGCATTTTTTTTAAAACACAAGGTCTCCCATACTTCCCACACCACTTCCACACTTCATCTTTGTAAATTATAATCATTCTCAAATTTTTCATTTAAAATAATGTCCCTTAAAGACCTTTATATCATTTGAGTGGATGCTTGACAACTTTTCAGCTTGATGTAAAGTGTGCATGTAGCCAAATGTTAATCAAAATAAACATTGAAAGTTGCTCTCACACTTGGTTAGCGTAAAAAAAAAAGTTATACCTTGCATGGCTCACAAATAAATAGGGATCAGGATGGTGAGTTGAGAGCTCATAAATGGCCCATAAATAGGGATAGTGAGCACAATTGAAATCATTTGTAGAAGGATTTACTATTGAGTGCAATGTTTTAAATTTTGAGAAGGGTTTTCATTTTACAAGTTTAATAAGGAATAAGATGATGTGGTATTATTAGGGATACTCTAAATTCTCCTGCCACCAGTTATGTAGTCATAGAGTAAAAGACCAATTTCCTTCAAGTTCATAATGGGTGGAATTGGAATGAAGTTGATCTGATTTACCTGGCTTTTGAGACAAGTTTTTATTCAGGATGAGGAGCTCTGATGGAGATAAGTGCTTTCACAGAGTGTGTTCCCACATAATTATTATAATATTGTTTTCTTTCAAAGCCATCGACTTCTCATACTCCATTTTGACAGAGGCCCTTAAAGAGGAATTGTGGACTTTTAGATTCATTTTGAGCTATTTTGGTGCCTTGGAGTTTCCCGAAGAGAGTGGGAGCAGATTTACTACCCCTTATCTTTTACTTAATTCTAATTAGTAACCAACATAGGTAAATTTTCTATATTCACAACTCCCATTTCCCCAACATGGTAGGCAAGCCCTATGGATTCTCAAAGTCATTTGTTTGATTATATGGTCTGGATCCCATAGCTGCTACTACTAGCTTGGAATCAATTGTGTCATTTTGGGTTGTTCTGGTGCATTAGATTGAGCATATTATGCAATATATTTTGTATTAAATATTTTAACTATTGACTCATGCTTCACCATAGTGAGATGCAAAACCCAGGTACAAAATTTTCTATAAATGCAAAACCATAGTGGTGGCTTGGAGCTATCATTTGAGATCCCAAGATCCCAAGCATGGTCAAAAAGCCCTGTGGTTTGAGAATATGGTATGTATCCCATAGCCACCACTACCACCTTGGAATCAATTATGTTTGATGTAAAGTGGCATGTGTCATTTATACAAAACAAGAGCTCACATGCTCTACTTATCTTTAAAAATCTATGTAATAATGTAACATTGTAATTTAGTTGTAATAAAATAAATGGTTGTGTTATTCTTTGTTATTCATTTACAATAAAGAATTATTTTGTGTGTTCAGTGTCTATTCAAATTATACAAGTATATAGCAATAGCATTAATATTTCTAGCAGTAACACTTGCAAATAAACTTTAAAGGAGGTTTAATGATTACACTGATAGAAAAATCTATGTATGTTAATATATTATAGAGTATATCTTTGTGCATGCATAGGCTGCAAGTTGAAAGTTATAGTTGCATGTGGCTGGATTAAACAATTAATAATAAGTGCTAAATTTAAATTATTATGGAATGAAATAAACTTAGAAAAATCTAGATTTTTCCTTCAAGAAATTAAGTATTATCTATCTGTGAAATATTTGGGTGTAGATTTCTACAAATTTGGGGGTCCTGTTTCCGGGAGTTTTTCCAAAGTTCCATGTGCCAAGTGAGGTAGTCAAGTACTATCCATTCATCCCAGACCTAAAAGGCATGGCGCTAGCGAGCATCAATAGATTGCATTGGTGGGGGTGGATTGTTTACAAAGAAAGTTCAATCTAAATATTTCCTTTGGTGCACGCTAGGTTCTAGAATTCAAATCCTTCTCCCTCGCGACTGGATTTCTTAGTGAGGTTGGTCCAGTGTGATGGTTGGATTGGGGGGCTATAAGCTTTCCTTTTTGTTTTCAATTGATAATGGGTTATGGTGGATGTCTGAAGATAATTAGTGATTTTTGGTGGGTTTGTAGTGGTTGCCTCATTTTGGGTCAATGTGAGGCCGTGGTTTAGACGGGTAGTCACATATAGTGTCTAGTTGTTTATGTCACAGTAGTAGCTTTGTTTTGACGAGGGTTGGTTTTGGAAGATTAAGTCTGCATTTTCATTCTTTCCTGGTAGACGTAATGTAAATTTTTTAATATCAATATACAAAGTCTTATTACATATCATATATATATATATATATATGGGTGCAAATTTAAAACATAAAGCAATACAAATAAAAAAAGAAAGTTGCCATCAAATTGACAAAAAACACTAAAAATGGAAATAGAATGTTGTCAAATCAATATTTATCTAACTTTTATGTGATAAGTGAGGTTTTGGAGGCTTTAGCCTTTTATCTAATATTTTGGAGGCTTTTACCATTAAATGACAACAAGTTTACCAAAAAACAAGTGCTAAATAATGGAATGGAATAAAATTAGATAAATTTAGGTTTGACAAAATGTTGCCACTCTTGCTAGGGTTTGCTGAAATGTTATTTCTAATTTTTCATTGACCTACTCCCCTGGTTCCCAGTGTCATTAGTCATTTTATTAAGTCTTTTGCAACGTTAAGTTACTGACCCCTTGATAATATCTTAGAACTCACTTAAGAAGAAGATTTCACATGTGCTTAATTAAATGGATTAAGTGAACCTACAATTTATGGTTCTATGAGTCCACAGATAGTTTTATAAAGGTTAAATTAATTGTCAGGAAACTGTGGAAAGGGGATAGGTTTCAATCAATGTCACGGGTGTCAATCAATTTCTTGCTTTTAAAGGGATTTTTTGAGTCCGTAGGATGCTTCAAGTAGATCTATGTGTGACTTGTGGAATGGACACGTGGACTCATATCAATGTCTCCAATGAATTTTCTATCAAAGAAAAATCTCACGAGGATTGTGTATCCCAGCACACTAAAGTTTAAAATAACTTTAAAATATGTGTTTATTGTTTATATCATAAATTACTCGATCGTACAATGAATGTTTGATGGATGGTTGTAGTTGCATTCCATAATGAAATGCACAGAGTGCTAGGCTTGTGAACTCAAACCTCCAAAATCACCGTATAACCATTAGGTTTACAAAGATCAACAATTAAGAATTTGTTTGAGATAAAAAATTTGAATGATATTAACGACACCTCTCACCGAAAGTGATCAATTAATAAAAGGTACATCAATGCAGGACAACTATTCAATTTATTTCTAAGTGTCTATATCTAGAAATATAATGTACTACTTGTGTAGTTCGAAGGAAATACGTTGACGTTTCATTCACTTTAATATTAAAAAAAAAGTAAACTTTCTATTGCTAAGTGATTTTATTTTTAAGTGAGAGAGTCAACACACAGGGAGATTTCAAATTGCTCATTGTAGTGCACTAGGGAGATACTGGGTTCCAACAAATCCATTCCACACCTGCCAGTATTAATCTTTTCAAGAATCAAAATTTGATAAGTGAAAGAATTCCTATGTTTCATTGTTTCTTAAAATCTTATTTTGTCAAACTTTGGGTTTAGGGTTGAGAAATTGAGAGACTTAAGAAAAATTAAGGACAAAAGAAAATTCACAATGTACAAGCATGTCTACCACCACTAGCAGACCAGATAAATTTGTTGGGAAAGGCAAAAAATAATTAGATAAAAAAATAGATTATGCTGGAATGCTTAAAACCCCAGGTTTCACTGATGAATACCATGATATTTATGATCCTAGAATCTATGGTAGGCTTACCTCAAAACTTAGATTTTTTAATGTGAGAATAAGGTTGCAAACCAAATTCAAAATAGTCAAAGAATGCTAGTTAATAGTATCAATGCACTGTGGGTAACTACATTAGGGCGCATGATGTTACACAAGGTTTTCCCTTGCTCAAAATTTATCATGGTTTGTGTCCACAATTATGATAATAACAAAAGAGTAATTGTTAATAAAGACAGAAAAGAAGAAATGTTATCCATTTTTTTAGAAGAATTTGGAAATGTGATGGGGTTTACAATCGAAGAATTTGGAAATGTCCACATTGACCTAGAGAAGCTTGCTAGTGATTATGAAGCAGTAGATGAAATGGATAAATTACTTTTCTAAATAAAATTGTTTAGGATTGTCATAGAAACTTATTGAAAAGTAATCATAAGTCTCTTTATGATTTTGTAATTTTTAGACCATGGGTTTAGGATACTATTTACATGCTAGATTTTTTCCTCAAACTAGATAGCAATTAGGAAGTGGGTGCAAGCCTCCTTGAAATGGTATTTAATATCCATTATGCTGAAGGATTTTTCAAATATAATTTTCATGAGCACATTGTAGAATCCATTCATAATTTTTTTTTAATGATTAAAGGAGGTTCCACTAAAACATTTAGGTTCACAACCTACTTGTGCTATTTTTTCTATTTAAACTCAGTGGAATGTTTCAAACCAACAAGCTTCAGATTTAGCCCTATACGAATTCTAAAGAAAAGAAAATGGCTCCAGTATATGATTGGAACACTAAGATAAGGATGCATTATTCTTGAAGGAACTGCAATAATTTTGTAGACTACTTTTTGGTTCCATTGTATCAAGAAATTATAAATACTCCAATGCCTAGATTGCCTATGTCTTCTAGAAATTGCATTCAACTAGGAAAATAAATATAATTGGTACTTAATGGAAGAATATACTGTGCTAAGATTTTATGGATCAAGAGTAGATCCATACAAACTTCCAATACATGCGACAAAAATGGTTTTTGCATTGGAATATGTAAGGTAGATGGAGAGTACTAATGAAATATACTTTTTTAGTCAGCAAAAGAAGACCTTATTACCTTGTTTACCTTTTTCATGTGGAGGGTTCACATTCAAGAGAAAATCATTTAGTGTGGTACATGATCTTTTGAAATTTTTTTAATTTGGTGATGTCTATTGTAACATGCCAATTGTTCACACAAATAAATTTCCTAGGTTTTTACCTGAAGTAAATAAACTATGTTTCATTCCCATTGTAGTAAAAAAATATTTTTTCAAAAAGAGAATATTTGACATAACATAATTCCAAGTATTGATTTCATTCTTGCTATAATATATCACTTTTACAATTACACAAAGATTGTATACAAAGATACATACATTTATCAACTAAGCTTCATGGGAAATAGATACAAATGGTCTAGGGAATTTTCTTTCAAATCTCGGTCGCCAACTGATGAGGAGAAGCGTCACTCAAGCACTTTTCCACCAACCACGGAATTTAATGTGGCCCCTTGCACATCTATCACATATGTTAAGATGGCCCTACCCTTTGATTAATGGATTATTAAGGTAACCTCATAACTATAACCTTCCTGAGCTCAGTGTTGTGTCCTACATAACTAGAACTTGTATACCCACTACAATCTTGAACTAGTATGTATAAATGGAACACAATGAATTGATAGTGCAACCAATGGAAAATTACACTACTTTGGCCAAAGTATTCTTCACTCAGTACTTTGAGTGAAATTCATCCTATTCACATACACTACCCTAGTTCAATTTGATTTAAGACCATTTAAATACTATGCATAGGTAATTCCCTTCAATAGGTAATCTTTAACCTCAAAAACAACTCATTCCCTTTTCCAAACATAATGGTATTTCTACTAAGTATTCACATACACAAGCTATCCCCTTCATTGGACAATCTAATCCATGGAATGACCTATGAGCTTTCTAAGATTACACAATTATTTCAATATATATATAACCTTATAAGCTACTTAAGCTTCACCATATCCTAGTACATAGTACTATAGATCACATCGACTCCTTAATATGGAGTATGTAGAAACATTTATAAGGAAATCACAACAACAATATTCTTTCCCTTTCCCTATCTTTTCTTTATTCTAGCAATATAATGCATTTCTCCAAACAATACAAACTGTAGACACTTTAAATGTCCTGAATGATATCATGCACTCGAATTTGATATACTAACACTGTTTTATCCTAAAACCCATCCTCTTTTCGCTTAATTGATTAAATTAGCCTAGCTATTTAATTAATTGCATCGTTTTCATCTATTAATCTAATTGGCCTAATTAGATTAATTCACCCCTTTTATGCTAACCTTCGTCTTGTTAGATTGGATAAATCAAAGCATTTAATTTAACACCCTAAATCCTCTCATTTAAATTAAATAATCCTAATTATTTAATTAAATGTCATTTTGACCCCTTTTCATTAAATAAGTTAATTATTTAATGAATATCGTAAATTCCCCTAATTTGCATAATTGAAACTTGGTTTTAATTATCAAATTACTAATTAATCTAATCCTACCACTTGCAAGGGAATATTCCTTGAGAATATTCCTCATTTTGTGCATTCCTCCAAAAGGGAATATTCTCATGGAATATTCTTTCCCTTTTGCACATTAAATTTGGTTTTAATTAACTAAATGCTAATTTTCCTCCAAAAGGGAATATTCTTTCCCTCTTCATTCATTTGAAAAAAGGAATATTCTTCCTTGTAACAAACTTTCAACAAACTTCTTATGCAAGTTTTGAAAGTGTGTTTGTTTGGATGATTGTGAGCCCTTGATTAAATATATTCAACTTGCATTCTCAACCCTTGATGGGAATCCATGATCCATGTCTCAGTTTTCCTTCCATCCTGACCATTGATTGGTTCTTTCAATCTTGACCATCGGTTTCTTTTTTGTCTATTCTATATATAAACCGTACATCTATTGAATATGAATCCACCTTTTTAGAGAAAACTTATGTTGTTGAAAATCACATCCATTTACACTCACATTTTATGTTTTAAAATTATTTTAGGTTATTTTACATGCATTTTTAGCTTAGCTTCCATTAATGACTTCCATGGTAACTTAGGTGCATCCATTTAGCATATTTTGAAATTTGGGTTTTAATCTTTCAAATCTTGCATACATTTAGAATGGCTTTTCATACACTCAAATTGATCATCATAGCATTTATAATCTTAAAATAGCTTTCATCATGTTTTACAACACATCTTTCATCAGTTTCATCAGTTTTCCTTAATAAAAATGATTGAAACAAGCTCATTATCCAAGGGATTAGGAAAAGGTCACCATTCGACATCAATGTGACACCACTCCCTCAATAGAATAAGTTTCAATGTATTAGAGTGGATGTTTATCAAGCTTTCGTGCTTTAGAATGATAGTTTTAAATGGCTTCTTCATCTTTGTTTACATTGAATGATCTTATTGGATTGATGCTTAGTGGCTTAAATATGCTTCAAATCTTTATGGATCAAGTGTAGTTAACCTATACTATGCTATCAATCACATTTTGGTGCTAGAAGGAGGGAATGAACTAATCAATCTGACAAATTTCTCTCTAGATTTCCATTTTCCTTGTGTTTGTAGGTTCAATGATGCACTTTGAGCAAAATTAGCAACACACCTTGGATGTGTCGCTATACAACAACACACCTGATCTTGAAAACAATGTGGCATGTTTAATTTGGTGACACCTTATTAAATTTCATCATCACTTAATTAAAATAGTGACACTAGATTCATTTTTAATTGCAACATGAATTTTAATT
>VDFB02209131.1:0-24862 GCA_007258455.2 Sequoia sempervirens | reverse complement strand
CATATCTTCAATCAACCAACACACTCATTGCATTAAAGCTTCTCGCACACAACAATGGAGGCTTCATAGTGATATAAATAATCCGACATCTTGCGAACACACTTCGACATGGGATGGTAACCTTTCCTTTATTTTGAATTCATTTTGATAATCGTAGGATTTCATTGTGTATTTTCAATAGCTTAGAAAGTCATTTCATGAGTGAAGGAATAGATCTAGATTAGTGTTTTTTATTTAGATTAGCTTCTATTTCATTGCATTTGTCTTGTTTACACTTCTATGATTTTCCCCTTTCACAATTTTATTTTGAAGATTTCAATGGAAAACTCTTATGTATAGTAATTCTCAACAAAATGTAATATTAAGTATATACATAAAGCTAGAGACTAGGAACACATGTAATTGAAAACCTATCATCCTATTCTATATCTCTCTCATAACTTGTCATTTCCAAATCTTGTGCTATCAAACTAAGGCCTTTTCTTCCTAGCTAGCTCATCCAAAAATAAATTGGCTTCATTGTCTTAGTACATTTTTTATAACATTATTGTTCTTTGGAAAGGGACGGAATGGATCAATGCTCCGAGCAACCTACCGTATTTCCCAAATTGATTTTTCTAGGCATATTACCTTATTGAATGCACTTTCATCCTTTTCATACTTCAAGTGCTAATTTTTGGGCCATTCTTGTACACTCTATTAAGATACTAATGCATCTACTTGTGTTACTATTAATGGCCAATAATCACCCCTTTTTATTATTTTAGTCTATCCATTAGGTTTTTTATTTAGATAAAGTCTTTGGATATCTCTTAATCCATGGAATCTCCTAAAATCTAGATATAGGGGAACCACCTTGCCACTATGTATATTATTCTTTTCTAACTTAATTTAAAGAGGAATATCTAAACACCCTCTTAACAAAAGTCCAATTCTCTCTACCACGGTTAGACATAAATCCACTCAAAACTCCCACTGCTTGGGCTATATCTAGTCTAGTGCAGCCTATTACATACATCAAACTACTAACAACACTAGCATAAGGAATTTTATACATCTCTTCAAAATAATTACCTAAATTAGGACATGTGTCTAAACTCAACTTAGTACCAACCGAAAATAGAATATTTACTAACCTTTATAGTTGAATGCATATTAAACTTCTGCAAAATGGTATCAACATACTTACTCTGACTTTATCAAAGCTTTCTTTGAACATGATCTCTATTGGTCTCCATCCCAAGGATATATTTTAAAACTCTTGAATCCTTCATATCAAATGTGCCAGAAAGTTGAGTCTTAAGCTCACTAATCATCGCCTTGTTGTTACCCATAAACAACATGACATCAACATACAAGACAATGATTAGTATCTGATCATCAATAACATTAGTGTAAACACGATGATAAGCTTCGCTTCTAACAAAACCCAACTTCAATGCAAATGCATCAAACTTCTAATACCACATCCTGGGTGATTGTTTCAAACCATATAAAGATCTCTTTAACTTGAAAGCCAAGTGTTCTTTTTCTTTCAAAACAAAACAGTCAGGCTATCACATATAAATTTCTTCCTCAAGATCCCCATGCAAGAAATCATTTTAAACATCTATTTTCTCTATTTCAAAATCATAAGCAACAACTATAGATAATAGGAATCTAATAGAAAGTTAACTTAGCAACATGGGAGAAATTTTTATTGAAATCAACTCCCTCTCTCTGGGAGTAGCCCTTGGGCACCAATCTGGCCTTTTACCACTCTAACTAACCATCTACACCAAATTTCTTTTCAAATACCCACTTGCAACCAATGGGCTTCCTTCCTTTGGGTGGACTGACAAGATCTCAGGTATCACAACTATCCAAAGCCATCATCTCCTCCTACATGGTCCGCATCCAAGACTCGTTTTCTTCTAAAGAAAGAGCCTCACTATAGGATCTAAAATCATTGTCAGTACTCAAAAAAAAAATGCAACGTTAATTAGATGGGTTATACCTATCAACTATATTTTTTTATCTTGTGGATCTTCTCAAGATAGGAGTAAGGGGTTCTTACTTCTCTTCTTCTTCTACATTCTCATCTTGCACATCATCTAAACTCTCTAAACTTTCTTTTTCTTCTCCATCCTCAAATCCACCTAGTTGTTCTTCCACATGTTCATCTTCCTATTTTTCTATCTTTTTCTTGAAGTAAACTATTTTTGTCTTATATTTCTCCTTTGGCTGTTCTTCACTTGAGTAAGCTCTAAACTCCTTGAAAATCACATCTCTAGAGAAAATAATTTTATGAGTTAGTGGATTCCAAAGCTTATAACCTTTTACATTCTCATTGTAACCAACAAATATGCATTTCTATGCTTTTGGATCCACTTTAGAATGCTTCTCTTGAGGAACATGAACAAAATCCTCACAACCAAAGACCATTAAATGTGAAACGGAATGATTTCTACCTATCTACACTTCATAAGGAGTTTTATCAACAAGATTTGAACAGGGAGATTTATTAATCAAATAGCATGCAATACTTACAACTTCTTCCCAAAAGCGTCTATCAAGCTTAGCACCACTCAAAATGATCCTAGCTCTTTACATCAAGGTTTAGTTCATTCCTTATGCTACCCCATTTTGTTAGGGTGTATTCTAACGCCTTCACCGTGTAAACCCCGTGAGAACAAACATTGTAAACAATTTTTTTTTTTTTTAAATAACACAGTTGAACATGCAAGAACATTAACCATAATCACATAACACATTACTTTACACTATTACACTTAGTTCTCTGGGGCACGCGAGGTTACTTCACAATCAACTAACAACGAAAACAAAGATAACAAAGCACAATTCACTACTTATAGCTATATTCAATGATCACACAAGCTACAAGAAATGATAGAAGTGATTTACTAACTTTGGCAATAGAGTCTACTTACTTAGGTCAGCTTAACATACCTCTTACATTCTATTTTATCGACAAGTCCTTGCTCCCAATGCCTATACCTGCAAGGTCTACATGACTTGGCACACACATCAGATCAAAGATAGTTAGCACATGATCACTAAGAGAAGCTATATAAATCAATGGTAGTTTTTACGTTATCGAAAATAAACAACAAATCTCAAACAAGACTCAGAAGAACAGTCCTAGGGGCCCGACCTAATGCCTCGGGAGCTCATCACTCGATGGCCTTGCCTACGTATATAATTCGCAGAGGCACCGTAGTTCGACAACTTGAGCTGCTCCAACTCATTGACTGACCAACCAAGGGTTCACTCATAAGACTTTCAAGGAGGAATCTACCCCAACACAAAAGTAACACAACACCACAAATACACACTAACCTCAATCCTCTATGCATAAGCATTATGTGACCCATACAACATTACATACTAGAGAAGTGGGTATGCAACCCTTTCTAGGGTCCATCACCCCAGACAGTTTCTTAGGCGGTTGCCACCCACTTAGGTGAAGCCGAAGACTGAAGAACAAGGTAAGCATAATCTTGCAAAAATAAAATAAAAATAGCCTACTCAAATATTTATTCATACTTGCACAAGGAAGGTCACAAGGCATAACAACATTTCCTTTTAGCTAGATAGCTCACGATAAAACATATACTTATATATATTATAGCTATCCACCGTGGAAGAAAATAGTGATTTCACATCCTTCTTGGTTAACAAACAAACAGTTAATATAGGCACTTACAATAGATATCAAATCCTTATCACTAGTCAAATACCACTCAATAAACTAATACTCAAAACTTAAACATTCAACGATATCAATTTATAATATACAAATTGATTATTAATGTATGAAAACATTTCAAGGGTCATTCAAAATGAGAATTCAACAATATAATATCAACATTTGAATTATATGATAGTACCATTTACAATTATAATCAAGATAGTAATCTACACTTGAACTATGTTATCCTTTACTATTTCTTAGCTCCTATTCACTAACATATCAATCAATCATCTTTAGAACCCATGTATAGCTAATAAATTGAACTAACATAATATATGCAATTAATAAAGTTGAATCTTAAAGCTATCTAAAACTATAGTCCATCAGTTATTGTTCCAATATTAATAATTGCAATGAATAAATATGAGTTCATAGATATTCTAATTGGTATAAGTATATCAAGTAATGGTAATGGATAATAAGCTAGGTTTATCACATCATAACCTAAACGATGAATTTTCTAAACCAACAATAAATGAATATCCCACAGGTCTATTATAAAAACCAAGTAACCAATAATATACTGATTTTAATTTAATAAACCATACCTGCTAAGTCCACATAAGGAAGAATCTAAAATGATCTCTATTTTATCAAGATATTTCTTAGTTGGGCAATTCTAAAATCCACAAGTGAAATCATTTAAGAGTTCTCACTAAAACCAAAGATCCAAGAATTAAATTAATATGATTATTAAAAGATTCCAACCTTCAATATAACCAATTACAATTGTCTCGATATAAACCATACAATAAATTAAGGCTTATTTTCTTTTAAAAATATCTATTCTATCAAAATAACCAATTAAACAAATATATTTAAATATATATATATATATATATATAATACATATAATTAAACATATATATAAATACTTATTAATTAATACATTAAAATAATTTACTATATTCAAATAATGCTAATAATAAAACTAGTGTATTGCGACTTGTATAACTTTTGTTTTCGGATCTAGGTCTTTCTACAATTTTTACTGAAGGTGCGCCATTAAGTATTTTAACACATAAAAAATTCAGCCATACCCAGCTCGTAAATTGTGAGTTATGATGAATTTAGTGACCCTATGTCTCTGCTGTTTTCTACAGGAAAATATTTATTATTTCATCATAGGATTTCATTTTTCCTAATTTATCAGAGGATTTCCCTTGTTTTTCAATCCTACAGAGGTCTTCTAAATTATATGTGAGATTTTCTAAATTATCTATTATTATTTTTTTGAATTTTCTACCATTTTAAATTCATTTCCTTAGAGAGGATCTAAGATTTTCACAATTCTTCTACAAAGATTTTTTTTTAAATTTCACAACAAATTAACAGACAATATTTCAACATATGTAAACAAATTATCTAATTCTTTTTTTATATAATTTCACAAAATCAAAATAAATATCTACAATTTTGTATAGACAATCTTTTAACAACACAATTTAAATAAACATTTAAAATAAAACCTGGAGTCCTACGCTTGAGAATCTGATGATGTTTGCTTGTTCTCGATGGCCTCTACGATGAGTTTCTCCTTCCTGCTTCGAATCTCCTCTTCAGAAAACCGTGCTCAAATCTCGAATTCAAATCCTTAATCCCACGACTCTTTTCAAAGTATTCGCCAAAACAAAAGAATGGAAAAATCCCTTTTGAAAACTTCAGAAGATTAAAAAAAAGGCATCACAATTCTTTTTTTTCAATTCTTGTCTCCATAAAATCTCTGTGTGTGAAAAACTCACAAAATTCTTAATTAAATAAAAGATATTCCAATTTATTCAAAAAGCTCACAAAAATCTAGAATAAAAGAATTTAATTATTTAAAAGCAAGCTTTTCAGTTAGATATCAAATCACATTCGCTCTTTCATCTTTTTCATTCTTTTATTTATTTATTTTTCTATTATTCAATACTTTTTGTTTTAATCAGCTTTTGCAAGCTTTACTTGCAAGGCACATTATCTAATTAATTTAAATAATTTATTCTAACAATTATCCTCAACAAATAATTAATTAAAATAATAAACACTATTTAATATTTTAATTATCATTTAATAAACTCATGACTTTTTTTTTTAAAACATAAATAAAACATTTAAGATTTTAAATACATTTTAATCTAACATTTTAATAAACAATATTACCCTTATTTAATTAATTCAATCACAACATATAAAATACCATTAGAAACTCTTGTTCTATCTTCCTCTTTTGATTCCTTAGCTAGACTACCTGCACATCTCAGGTGAGAATGGAAGGGTATTACATTCTCCCCCCCTAAAATTTGACTTACTCCTGGAAGTCACATGGCTCAAAATGGAACATAACCGTGCATTAGTACCAAAATTTCTATAGTCTATAATTGATGTACACCCTCTTTCTGAATCATTACCATTAGAATCACTATTCGGCTTCACATGTGTTTTTTTAAAAGAGGGTAAAAACTTTATTGAATCATAACAGCATTACAAAGTCCAAAGAAGGAAGCCACAAGGGGCCAAAAACAACAAGAATTACTTCACACCCAAGAAGCACCTCATATCCTCAGCAACCCACTCCTCAAGAACAGGGGCCATATCAACAGGGAGATTGCTCCAATCATCCACAGACCAAGAATCAGTCTTTTCCGACGCCCATCTAGCCAGCCCATCAGCCACCCTATTCCACTCCCGTGGAATATGACGGAAAACAATGGACTCCAAGGTAGAGCAGAGAGAAATAATATGTTTGACAACCACAGCTAGCTGCCAATTCACATCCTCCAAATTTTGATTATTCAACATATCAATAACCACCTGAGAATCAGCTTCACAAACAATCCGCCGCCATCCAAGGGAAACCGCACGCTCAACCGCCAAGAGAATAGCGCTAGCCTCCATAAGATTATTAGTTTGCAAACCACGATACATAGAAAAGAAGAAACCCACCACTCCAAGGCTATCTCTACCAATACCACCAACCCCAGCATGCCCAGGGTTACCTCTAGAAGACCCATCAGTATTAATTTTCAACTCCCCTAGAGCAGGTGGGCACCAAAAGCCCTCACGAGAAACCCTCTCACGCCCACGCCTACGATGCACTTTACTCATAATACACTTCCCCCCTGTGGCAAGACCCAGGGAATTTACAACACCCAAGTCCCCAGGAGCAATCGACACAGACAAGTCACACTTTGCAGTCAAAGTCTCCAGCAAAGCCCCAAGAATTCGCCTCCAAAGTTGCCCCACGAGCAATTTTTTATCCAAGAATATTCTTCTGTTACGTTCCAACCAGATTTTCCAAACAATCAAACTAGGACCAATGCTCCAAGCAATTTTAAGAAAAGAGGTTGTAGCAGGAGAAGAGCCCTGTCTCTTCCAAAAATCTTCCAAAGAAGAGACATGGCAACATGGTAAGCTCCAAAGATTCCACCAGTGATGCCAGATAGTCTTAACAAAAGAGCACTGAAAAAATAGATGTGATAAGCATTCATCATGCTGACCACATAGAATGCACATGGAGGGGCCCTGGAACCCACGTTTGCAAAGATTATCCCAAGTAAGACACTTACCTTGAACCACGAGCCAAGAGAAAAAATTACACTTGGGCCAAGCAAATTTATTCCAAGCATGCTTCCACCAAGAAACCTGGGAGCTTCCAAAGACCTGTTTATCCAAAACCTGATAACCAGAGGCAACCGAAAATTTTCCTTTCAAGTCAGGTCCCCAAGCAAGCACATCAGCCCCCTGGAGAGAATTGCAGACACGACTCGATAAAATCTTAGCAAGCTCTTGACGATCCTCCACTGCACCACCAGGAGGCCAATCCAAGGGGCTCTTCCACCTAGACACAGAAATTTGACCCAAAGATTGTTGAGATTTAAAATCAGCCACATGACTCCAACCCGCCTCCACAAAAATCTGGCACAAATCTTGGAGATGGGGATGAGATGACACAATGGGTGGGTATCCATCCCAAGAATCATACCAGAAAAGAGCATCTCGACCCCCATTACAAATCCAACAAAGTCCCTGTTTAACCAACTTGGCACCACGTTTAAGGGTACTCCAGATCACAGAGCCTTTCCCCTCCATACTAAACCTTGATACCTCCCTACTTTCTACTGCCCCCAAATATTTGAAGGTCAGAATTTTAGCCCATCACATATGCTGTTGAGAGCACCAGCGCCAATACAACTTAGCAGCCAAGGCCTGCCCATTCAAATCAGCCCGCCGTAAACCAAGACCCCCCTCTTGCTTTGGCCTACAAACAACATCCCACTTCACCAGACTCCATTTTCTATGAAGAAGATTACCAGCCCACAGAAACTGACGAGACAATTTCTCAAAATCTCTAATAAAACTTGAAGGAGCAGAAAGAACAAAGCATTTATAAATAGGAAGAGCCTGGACCACCTACTTTAAAAGAGTCACTCTACCTGCTGAAGAAAGCCACCTGCAAGTCCAATGACTGACCAATCCTTGAAACTTATCAAGAGTCTCTTGCCAAAACCTTTTGGGGAGAGAGCGAACAGCAAGAGGGATTCCAAGATAGGAAAAGGGAAGCGAACCAATCTGAAACCGAAGGATACCAGCAATTCTCCTTTGAATACCTTTAGGAGTGTGGAAGAAATATATGAAGGACTTCCCCTCATTTATGCATTGCCCAGAAGCTGCCAAGGAACTGTCCAAAACACTGCGCCAATTGAGAGCCTCCTCAACCTTAGCCCTACCCATCAAGGCAGTATCATCTACAAATTGCAGATGAGACTGAGGGGGAATACCATCTCCCCAACTCCATCCCTGAAGCAATCCACTAGCAACCTGAGCACGAATTAGTCTTCCCAGGCCTTCCGCAAGGAGGATGAATAAGTAAGGAGATAGGGGATCTCCTTGCCTAAGGCCTCTAGAAGCACCAAACAAACAAGTGGGCTCACCATTGATAAGCACCGAAAAGGAGGAGGAAGTGACACAACTCCTAACCCATTCAATCCAACCCTCAGCCAAGCCAAAAGCTCCAAGGATTTTAAATAGAAAACTCCATTTAACACGATCATAAGCTTTAGCCATGTCTAACTTGATAAACATAGATTTATCTTTTGAGGATTCCATAGAATGGATGGCCTCAACAGCAATAACTACCCCATCCATGATCTGTCTTCCAGCAACAAAACCCCCCTGCTCTTCAGAAATTAAGTCATCAAGCCAAGGCTTCAGCCTTTCTGCGATCAACTTAGTAATAATTTTATACACAACATTACATAGAGCTATAGGCCTAAACAAATCCAAGGAGTTAGCTCCCACCTTCTTAGGAATAAGAGCTAAAAATGTAGCATTTAGGGACTTCAACATTTGTTTATGCATAACGGATTCTTGGACAACCTCTAAAAGGTCCAATTTAACCACTTCCCAGAACTCCTGAAAAAATTCAATGGGGAATCCATCAGGCCCAGGAGCTTTACCTTTCTTCATCTGGAATACAACCTTCTCAAGCTCCGACAAGGTAATAGGAGCAAGCAATGATTCATTCATTTCATTAGTCACCAGCTTCGGGATACAATCTAAAATTTTAGCTTCATCCTCCTCCGCAGGAGGCGAATCCTCAGAGAAAAGGGTAGAGAAATATCGAATGCATTCGGCTGAAATAGAGGCTGAAGAGGACAAAGATTCCCCATTAGGCAACAGAATAGAAGAAATAGCATTACCTTGTCTCCGATCCTTAACTGAGTTATGGAAGAAAGCAGTGTTTCGATCCCCAGCCTGGAGCCATTCAATACGAGACTTTTGTTTCCAAAAAATCTCTTCTCTTAACTCCCATTCCTCAAGCTCTTTTGTTGCAGCAACCTCTAATAAACTCAGCTCCTCTGAGAGGCCTTGATCTCGAATTTGTCTGGTAATTAGGTCTAGATTATCTCGCGCCTTTTGCTTTTCCTGAAATAAATTACCAAAATGCTGCCTATTCCATCTTTTCAATCTGTATTTAACATACTGGAGCCTCTTTGAGAAAGAGTACATGGCAGTGCCATATGCTGGCTTCCCCTGATCCCACCAACTAGGGAGCAAAACATGAAGAGATTCATCCCTAAGCCACATGAGTTGGAACTTAAAGGTCTGTCTAGCACACCGTTGAGGCACATCAACTACTAGCTTAATAGGCCAATGATCAGAACCACGACCATCCAAAATTTCAGAGCTTATCAACCACCTGTCCCCCACCCAAAAACTAGACACCAAAAATCTATCAAGTCTTTCAGAAATAGAGGCATCGCCAATTCTCCTATTATTCCAAGTAAAAAGACCATTGCCAGGTTTGATATCCACAAGATTCAAAGCAGAGATATTGTCCTGGAGCAATAATGCAGAAGCCTCCAACCTTGCAATACCACCTCGTTTTTCTGCAAGCTCCGTGATAGCATTAAAATCGCCTCCAATAATCCAAGGATGGTAGGGAAATAAGCTGCGAACTAAACGAATGTTGGACCACAAAAGTTGCTTTCCTTGCAACTCCACAGGCGCATACACATTGGAGAAGAGAGCAATTTCCCCTGACATAAAACAAGAGGCCACCATGGAAAGGGAGGACCTGAAAGACACCCACCAAAGGGGGCAAATCTTACGCGGATTCCATAAACATGCCACCCCGCCAGAAGACCCTTGAGCACCAATGCATTGGCATCCACCATTCCCCCATAACTTAGGAACTAGATCCATCATACCCTCCACAGAGAGCTTAGTCTCCTGCAAAAAAAGAACATCAGGCGAATGACACCTAATCAAATCCCGAACAGCTTTTTGTCTAGGGCCACTGTTCAAGCCCCTAACATTCCAAGAGAGAACTATCATTTCGAGGGGCATGAAAAATGCGAATCCAGAGTCTTGACTAACCCTGACTCCACCAAAGTCTCCCCTATCATCTTAATCTTTTCCTCATCCTTCTTCCTTCCCAGCTTAGAAATTTTCTCCGGCCCCCCCTTCTTGAGAACCTTTTGTAGAACACCCAACTGAGAGGACGCCTTAATATTCTTCTTGCCCACCTCTAGACCAACTTTTTGCAAGAGGTGAACCTTATCTACACTATCTTTCACTACCTCAGCACTACCACCCAACTCAACCTGAACCTCCATTTGACGATCTGTCCCTAGAGCCGAAGTCCCATCAGTAAGTGGAGCCATAATCCCCTCTGAGTTGAGCAAAACCTGACTAGAATCTTTCCCAACCTCATCTAAGCATGGCACTCCCATACCCCCCTCCTCTTGGGGAGCAAGCATTGCCTCAACTAAAGGGCCATGTTGATCAATATCCAGAGTCCCATGATCTAGATCCAAAAATCCTGGGTTCACCTCCTGTTGACTAAGATCCTCTAGCACCTCAAACCTGTTGAAGGTGTCCTCCTCCTGCCTGTCCTTCAAAGTCCTTTTATGACCTTTATTTCTGTTTCGGCCTCTAACGGGAATAAATCCATCTTCCCTACCACCAGAACCCTGAATGGGGGCCTTGCCCTTATCCACCCTAGGTGGATTAGCTGAAGGTTGAGAAGAATGAGCCTCCAAAGGCTTGGCCGTTGGACATCTGCGCAAGAGGTGACCATACTCATGACAGAAACGACAACGGAAGGGAAGTGTTTCATAATCCAGCTGTTGCACCCATGAATAATCTCCTGCACTCACTTCTAACGAGTCTGGCAATGGCTTACTTAAATCAATTTCTACACAAAACCGGGCAAAAGTCATTACCTTTTTGAATTGTGTTTGCTGAGAAGAACCCACAGGTTTCCCCAGCTTCGAGGCTAATAGGCACAACACATCCTCTCGCCAGCATTCCACAGGGAGCCTTGGAAGACGGACCCAAACCGGAACCCGATTCGGAAGTTCCTCTGCCGGGTTGAAGCCAGCATGCCATGGCTTAATAAATAAGCCCACCTGGTTATAAAAATACGGGCCCCCTTCAAAAATCCTATTCCGATCAGCCAAACAATCAAAAGTAACCATGAAGTAGTTATTTGCCAGGAGGCGGATCTCCATCTCTCCCTCAGGCATCCATGTCTTTTGAGCCCACATCTCCAAGAATTGCAAAGAAATTTTCAAACCTAAGAATTTGCAATAAAGAGAATGTCGTGCATAATAATCAATGTCTTCAGCCAACATCTCCATTGGAATGACTACGCTCGGCCTCTCTTTACACCGTTCGAGGCACCCATTAATCTTCGGAATTCTAGGCCCCCCCACCGAGCCCATCTCGACTTTCTCAGGTTCCACCGAGAAAAGATTATTATCAAAAATCTTTGAACCCTGTGGAGAGGGGTTCGATCCAAAAGCAGAACGAAAGTCCATATTGGGACAAACCCTAGAAGATTCTCCAGTATCCATCAAAGAGCACACAACGCCAGATGAGCAAGCAAGGCCCAAATAAAACCAAGAGCCCTTCGAAGAAGGCACACTCCACTGGACACCAAGGTCGCAACCCCCCAACCCCAGAATACACACCTGCTGCAAAAGAAAAGAGCCTCCCCCCAAATAGCGTAAAAAAAACCCACCCCCAAGAAGCTTTAGAGAAGAAGAGAACAAATCCGACCCCCAACTACACATGTAACCACCAAAAGACCACATGCAGGCCGAGCCTAGATGGCTGCGGCCTCATGCAGCGCTTGCAGAGCCATCCTCCTGCATTCTCCTCGAAATGTCCTATTCAGCTTCACATGTGTAAATATTATCTTCTTAACTACTTTTATTTATAAACCCTTACATCTCTTACAATAACATACTTGATTTCAGCATTAGTAACAAGCAAGTACTCCTATTAACTCAATTTTCCATTTACACAACGAACATCTCCAAAATATCATAGAAGGAAAACACCTCAAATGATTACTTGGAATTAACAAAAGTACACACCATATCATGTTTCAGTAACATATTTAAGTAACAATTTACGATTCTCAATAATATCCAATCCATTTATACCATAGAGTCACAATATACCCACATTTAAGATAGTGTGGTTATCCCTCTTTTACATCAATAAGCAACAACACATAAGAAATATACATCTAACACATACATACATAATCACATCACCGGGAAAAGCACATCACAAGGCTACACAAGGGTCCATCTGGACACCGGAAAGTAGCATACTAATCCATGATACATAATCTATGAGCCAAGAGCCAATATCCATCTCACATAATCCATACCTCACACTCAGTGGCTTGATGGTGTTAGGCCACACACACATGGCGAGACCATCCAAACAAGACCACTATGACCCATCTCTTGTTGTACAAGGTGGTTAGCCTCCAAAAGATAGTCATCACACATAGGTGGGTAGTGGGTCCTAGCTATTAAAATAGCCTCACATACCCCCATCCTCAAGGTTCCCTGCGTCTACTTCCTCGTATACACTCTCTCAAGTCCGTCTCATACGTCCTTGGAGAGGAATCACAATACAACACATAGCCGACCTCGAAAACAATAAGGATAAATTAGTTTAGCCACCAAAGTCATAATTAAAAGAAAACAAAATTTCAATTTCAACAATAAAGAAATAAATGTGCACAATTTCAACACTAAATCAAATGTAACCACGAGGGCTACGAGCAAATAAAATCACAATGTGTGGCTAAACCATCACAATCAAATATACAAAGTGTCGGCTTTCACAATCACTAGAAAATCATCAATAATTATAAAGAAAGTTCACAATCTTAGAAATTGCACTATACAACACTGCGTGACTAGATACTAGCCACCAAACGAGGAAAGAGGGAACAACGTCTGGCTATACAATAGCCCCCATGTGGTGCAGAGTGAACATGCCATCCACATGACCCAGAGTGTGCTCCTCGGTTACACTCTGCCTCACGTCATCACGCGACATGGACTAACCAAGTGGCCCACGCACTCTTTGGTTGCTGGCATAGGATGTGCACCTCGGACTCCATCCTGCATCACATCTCAGTGCGACATGGTCATACACCAGCCGGAGAAGGCACGCACTGGTCATATGCCGCATGGCAGTGTGTCCGTGGCTCCGCGGAAGTAGGCACGCGCTAGACACACCCCGCATAGCGATACCTTGTGGAAAAGGCACACGCAGGTACTCGCCGTCGCCAGAGGTATACATGGACAGGACCTACCCATATGCTAACCGACCCAAACACTGTCGAAAGCAAACATGAGTATCCCTCTACAAATGTGTGAGGCCCCATTACGCTCATCACACAAGTAGGCTATCATAGCACATCTCATAGTGCACCATCACGTGTCTAAGCATGTGGCATCGTGTCCTCGAGCCTAGCTCGCTACCATCAACAACACGGTATCATCACCAGCACTGTGTCAGAACATCAGTGCGGTGTGGCATCATATCCATTGCATCATGTCAGAACATGTGCAAATACGGTGTATGCAATACATATATGGGCATATCAATATGGGGCTACTCGAGCTTCACCTCTCATACGGACGAGGTTCACTCGCTAATGTCAGCTCAACGTCCCTATGGACAGCCAGACAAACACTAACAACCAATGCTGCTATACTCAAAACTGTGGGGTTTAGGCTAGCACATATGAATCAAGTACCCTGATCCATCATAAGGGGAAGTAGTGAGTACATTTCCTCGGGATTGGTTGAGCTAAGAATACTCTGCGTCGCAATAGGCGCACGCTACACACTCCGCCCAAGGAACTTTGTGGCTGCTACTACCCCTTCATAGATTGAGGGACTAGAGAACCAAAAGAAAAGAATCCATGAAACTAGCTTTTGGCTACTCTTATATGTATAAATTTTCAACCACACGTGGGTTGGCCCTCAATCAGGTAACAAACATACAAGCACACATAATGGTATGGCTAATTTCCACACCAACAAATACAATATAGTCTCCATGAATGGGTACACAGTATCACCATCCCATGGGCACACAAAGCAAGCACAGGTTTAACACAACACACAAACATTGCACAGATACTGGTTTCCACAAAACAAGGAATACATTCATACCTACTATTATAGAAAACAAATTTTCCTTATTCTCATATGCACATACATGATTGATGCCACATATAAAAAACAAGTACTCCCAACATCCTCCATACTTTTCTTCTGAATTTATGAACTCTTTAATCACTTTTACAATTCCTTAAATATCAACATTATCCTCTTCCTCAAGTTCAAAGATCAATTTTATCAACTCCCTTAAAGCTAGAATTAATTCCATAAGCCTAAACAATCCTCACCCGCTTCCTCCTAGACAAACATACTCTTTTTTTTTTTTTAATCACCTAATAATCTTCTTGATTCACAAGAAAAATATTTTTATCACCATTTACTACATCATACACTTTACGAGAGATAAACATCAATGTCTTCAATTATAGAATTTCTATTTGCTTCCATCATTCATACTAATACACGCATAAAGAAACTTTTATTTTTGTGTCATGAATCAACATTTTATCCAGGTTATATCATTTACATTTGTAGGGGAGAGTGCACTTATAGAAACACATCATATACATGTCAAAATGAATTTTCTTTCAACATAAAACGTTACCATTTATTTACATACTAGATTTAATAACAATTAAGAAGAATTGTCAATCAATTACACACCACCACACATCAATTTTGTATTAATTCAAGATTTCATTAAATGAACATACATCATCATATTTTCTCCTAAGGTAAAACATTTATTTGATCAACACAAGGAATTTAAACACCATCCAAAAACAACAATTTTTAAAAAAATCAAAATATTTAAATTTTTTTACTTCATGAAAATACATAGGAGATTGTTTTACCCATACACCTAGTTACACTCATACAATGCAACATTCCTACCATACTTCTATCACTCTATGAAATTAAACTTGTTATGCACAACTTCCTTTCATAAAACTTAAAATTAACTAGCATAAATAAGTAGTTAATAACCAATGTACTCCTAGAGCATTCCCTTAAAACTTATGTATCCAAGAACACAAGGAGATAGAAGGAGTGATTTCTTTGCAAAACACCCACTAAAATAAGTTTGTTAAATTAATTTTGAAGATTCACCCTAACAATATTTCACACATGTTACATGATCGAGTCACTCACTTGCACCAATCATAAATGAACCATCATAATTATTTTAACGGATCACTACTTGACAGTATGATTATACTATACTACATTCCTTTTATACTTATATAGTATATTTCAATAAAAATATATGCAATCTCAATCTAGGAAAACACTAAAGTCATTCTTTTATTTATTTCTACTTCTAACCTTCATTACTCATAATGAATTTTCAGCACATAGCCTTAAAATCACATAGAATACAATCAATTCCCGCATACGTCAAAAGAGGTAGAATGAGGAAAATGAATAAATAAATAAATAAAAATTCACATAATATAAAGTCAACAAACATACACCCAAAGAGAAGATGCATGAAGATAAGACAATATAACTAACTTCAAAGTCACCTTGACCTCACTCAAACTCGAAGTTAAGAGACACACAAGAGAATGTTGAACAACATAACTCTCACCCTCAACAAGTTAAGACTCAACATGCTCATCTACAACCGAATGACACAAGGGTAGAACTATATCCGTATTGACACAACGACTCACCACAACTAAACATGGTAGCAACATTACCCAGAGATCCCAGTGTTTTAACCTTGGCTCTGATACCAAGTTGTAACGCCCGCCATGCAAACCCCAGAAAACACACAGGACAAAGAAATTTTTTAAATATGCAGGTTGAACATGCAAGAACGTAACTATAATCACATTACACATTACATTACACTATTACACTTAGTTCTCTGGGCACACAAGGCTACTTCACAAACAACTAACAGCAAAAACAAAGATAACAATAACACAATTCACTACTTATAGCTATATTCAATGATCACACAAGCTACAAGAAAATATAGAAGTGATTTACTAACTTTGGCAATAGAGTCTACTTACTTAGGTCAGCTTAACATACCTCTTACATTCTATTTTATCGACAAGTCCTTGCTCCCAATGCCTATACCTGAAAGGTCTACATGACTTGGCACACACATAAGATCAAGATAGTTAGCACAAGCTTACTAAGAAGCTATATAAATCAATGGTATTTTTTACCTTATCGAAAATAAGCGACAAATCTCAAAATAGACTCGGAGAGCAGTCCTGGGGCCGACCTAATGCCTCGGGAGCTCATCATGATGGTCTTGCCCTCGTATATAATTGAGAGGCACGTAGTTCGACAACTTGAGCTGCTCCAACTCATTGACTGACCAACCAAGGGTTCACTCATAAGACTTTCAAGGAAGAATCTACCCCAACACAAAAGTAACACAACACCACAAATACACACTAACCTCAATCCTCTATGCATAAGCATTATGTGACCCATACAACATTACATACTAGAGGAGTGGGTATGCAACCCTTTCTAGGGTCCATCACCCCAGACAGTTTCTTAGGCGGCTGCCACCCACTTGGAAGAGTGAAGTGAGAGAGCACTTTGTGAACCCATGTATAGCTAATAAATTGAACTAACATAATATATGCAATTAATAAGGTTGAATCTTAAAGCTATCTAAAACTATAGTCCATCAGTTATTGTTCCAATATTAATAATTGCAATGAATAAATATGAGTTCGTAGATATTCTAATTGGTATAAGTATATCAAGTAATGGTAATGGATAATAAGTTAGGTTTATCACATCATAACCTAAACGATGAATTTTTTAAACCAACAATAAATGAATATCACACAGGCCTATTATAAAAACTAAGTAACCAATAATATACTGATTTTAATTTAATAAACCATACCTGCTAGAAGTCCATAAAAGGAAGAATCTAAAATGATCTCCTATTTTATCAAAATATTTCTTAGTTGGGCAATCCTAAAATTCACAAGTGAAATCATTTAAGAGTTCTCACTAAAACCAAAGATCCAAGAATTAAATTAATATGATTATTAAAAGATTCCAACATTTAATATAACCAATTACAATTGTCTCGATATAAACCATACAATAAATTAAGGCTTATTTTCTTTTAAAAATATCTATTCTATCAAAATAACCAATTAAACAAATATATTTAAATATATATATATATATATATAATACATATAATTAAACATATATATAAATACTTATTAATTAATACATTAAAATAACTTACTATACTCAAACAATGCTAATAATAAAACTAGTGTATTACGACTTGTATAACTTTTATTTTCGGATCTGGGTCTTTCTACAATTTTTACTGAAGGTGCGCCATTAATTATTTTAACACATAAAAAATTCAGCCATACCCAGTTCGTAAATTGTGAGTTATGATGAATTTAGTGACCCTATGTCTCTGCTATTTTCTACAAAAAAAATATTTATTATTTATCATAGGATTTCATTTTTCCTAATTTATTAGAGGATTTCCTTTGTTTTTTCAATCCTACAGAGGTCTTCTAAATTATATGTGATATTTTCTAAATTATCTATTGTTATTTTTTTGAATTTTCTACCATTTTAAATTCATTTCCTTAGAGAGGATCTAAAATTTTCACAATTCTTCTACAAAGATTTTTTTAAAATTTCACAACGAATTAACAGCCAGTATTTCAACATATGTAAACAAATTATCTAATTCTTTTTTTTTTTAATAATTTCACAAAATCAAAATAAATATCTACAATTTTGTACAGACAATCTTTTAACAACACAATTTAAATAAATATTTAAAATAAAGAACCTAGAGTCCTGTGCTTATTTGAGAATCTGATGATGTTTGCTTGTTCTCGATGGCCTCTACGATGAGTTTCTTCTTCTTGCTTTGAATCTCCTCTTCAGAAAACCATGCTCAAATCTCGAATTCAAATCCTTAATCTCACGACTCTTTTCAAAATATTCCCCAAAACAAAAGAATGGAAAAATCTCTTTTGAAAACTTCAGAAGATTCAAAAAAAAGTCATCACAACTCTTTTTTTTTTTTTTAATTCTTGTCTCCATTAAATCTCTGTGTGTGAAAAACTCACAAAATTCTTAATTAAATAAAAGATATTCCAATTTATTCAAAAAGCTCACAAAAATTCAGAATAAAAGAATTTAATTCTTTAAAAGCAAGCTTTTCAGTTAGATATCAAATCACATTCGCTCTTTCATCTTTTTCATACTTTTATTTATTTATTTTTCTATTCTTCAATACTTTTTTTTTAATCAGCTTTTGCAAGCTTTACTTGCAAGGCACATTATCTAATTAATTTAAATAATTTATTCTAACAATTATCCTCAACAAAATAATTAATTAAAATAATAAACACTATTTAATATTTTAATTATCATTTAATAAACTCATAACTTTTTTTTTTTTTTAAATCATAAATAAAACATTTAAATTTTCAATACAATTTAATCTAACATTTTAATAAACAATATTACCCTTATTTAATTAATTAAATCACAACATATAAAATACCATTAGAAACTCTTGTCCTATCTTCCTCTTCTGATTCCTTAGCCAAACTACCTGCACATCTCAGGTGAGAATGGAGGGGTATTACATCCTCCCCCCTAAAACTCAACTTACTCCTGAAAGTCACATGGCTCAAAATGGAACATAACCGTGCATTAGTACCAAAATTTCTATAATCTATAATTGATGTACACCCTCTTTCTGAATCATTACCATTAGAATCACTATTCGGCTTCACATGTGTAAATATTATCTTTTTAACTACTTTTATTTATAAACCCTTACGTCTCTTACAATAACATACATGATTTCAGCATTAGTAACAAGCAAGTATTCCTATTAACTCAATTTTCCATTTACACAACGAACATCTCCAAAATATCATAGAAGGAAAACACCTCAAATGATTACTTGGAATTAACAAAAGTACACACCATATCATGTTTTAGTAACATATTTAAGTCACAATTTATGATTCTCAATAATATCCAATCCATTTATACCATAGAGTCACAATATACCCACATTTAAGATAGTGTGGTTATCCCTCTTTTACATCAATAGGCACAAATATAAGAAATATTCTTCTAACACATACATACACAGTCACCTCACTAGGAACTACACAACACAAGGCTACACAAGGATCCATCTGGACGCCGGAAAGCAGCATACTAAACCATGAAACAAAATCCATGAGCCAAGAGCCAATATCCATCTCACATAATCCATACCTCACACTCAGTGGCTTGATGGTGTTAGGCCACACACACATGGCGAGACCATCCAAACAAGACCACTATGACCCATCTCTTGTTGTACAAGGTGGTTAGCCTCCAAGAGATAGTCATCACACATAGGTGGGTAGTGGGTCCTAGCTATTAAAATAGCCTCACATACCCCCATCCTCAAGGTTCCCTGCGTCTACTTCCTCGTATACACTCTCTCAAGTCCGTCTCATACGTCCTTGGAGAGGAATCACAATACAACACATAGCCGACCTCGAAAACAATAAGGATAAATTAGTTTAGCCACCAAAGTCATAATTAAAAGAAAACAAAATTCAATTTCAACAATAAAGAAATAAATGTGCACAATTTCAACACTAAATCAAATGTAACCACGAGGGCTACGAGCAAATAAGATTACAAGGTGTGGCTAAACCATCACAATCAAATATAACAAGGTGTCAGCTTTCACAATCACTAGAAAATCATCAATAATTATAAAGAAAGTTCACAATCTTAGAAATTGCTCAAATGGAACTATATAGCAGTGCATTATTACCAAAATTTCTCTAATCTATAATTGATGTACACCCTCTTTCTGCATCATTACAATTAAAATCACTATCCGGCTTCACATTTGAAAATAATATCTTCTTAACTACTTTTATTTATAAACCCTTACATCTCTTACAATAACATACTTGGTTTCAGCATTAATACCAAGCAAGTACTCCTATTATCTCAATTTTCCATTTACACAACAAGCATCTTCAAAATATCATAGAAAGAATACACATCAATGATTACTTGAAATTAACAAAAATACACACCATATCACGTTTCAGTAACATATTTAAGTCACAATTTATGATTCTCAATAATATCCAATCCATTTATACCATAGAGTCACAATATACCCACCTTTAAGATAGTGTGGTTATCCTTCTTTTACATTAATAGGCACAAAATATAAGAAATATTCTTCTAACACATACATACACAGTCACAGCACTGGGAAGCATATAACGAGGCTACACAAGGGTCCATCTTGATGCCGGAAAGAAGCATACTAAACCATGAAACAAAATCCATGAGCCAAGAGCCAAAATCCATCTCACATAATCCATACCTCACACTCAGTGGCTTGATGGTGTTAGGCCACACACACATGGCGAGACCATCCAAACAAGACCACTATGACTCATCTCTTGTTGTACAAGGTGGTTAGCCTCCAAGAGATAGTCATCACACATAGGTGGGTAGTGGGTCCTAGCTATAAAATAGCCTCACATACCCCCATCCTCAAGGTTCCCTGCGTCTACTTCCTCGCATACACTCACCAAGTCCGCCTCATACGTCCTTGGAGAGGAATCACAATACAATACATAGCCGACCTCGAAAACAATAAGGATAAATTAGTTTAGCCACCAAAGTCATAATTAAAAGAAAACAAAATTCAATTTCAACAATAAAGAAATAAATGTGCACAATTTCAACACTAAATCAAATGTAACCACGAGGGCTACAAGCAAATAAGATCACAATGTGTGGCTAAACCATCACAATCAAATATAAACAAGGTGTCGGCCTTCATAATCACTAGAAAATCATCAATAATTATAAAGAAAGTTCACAATCATAGGAATTGCTCAAAGATGGAGGAACATAACCCGTGCATTGAGTACCAAAATTTTTTGAACAGTCTATAATTGATGTTACACCATATCTGAATCATTGCAATTAGAATCACTATTAAAATTCCATGTGTAAATATTATCTTCTTAACTACTTTTATTTATAAACCCTTACATCTCTTACAATAACATACTTGATTTCAGCATTAGTAACAAGCAAGTACTCCTATTAACTCAATTTTCCATTTACACAATGAACATCTCCAAAATATCATATAAGGAAAACACCTCAAATGATTACTTGGAATTAACAAAAGTATACACCATATTATGTTTTAGTAACATATTTTAAGTCACAATTTACAACTCTTAATAATATCCAATCCATTTATACCACAGAGTCACAATATACCCACATTTAAGATAGTGTGGTTATCCCTTTTTTACATCAATATGCACAAAATATAAGAATATTCTTCTACACATACATACACAGTCACATCACCGGGAAAATCACATCACAAGGTTACACAAGGGTCCATCTGGACATTGAAAAACAGCATACTAATCCATGATAAATAATCCATGGGCCAAGAGGCAATATCCATCTCACATAATCCATACCTCACACTCAGTGGTTTGATGGTGTTAGGCCACACACACATGGCGAGACCATCCAAACAAGACTACTATGACCCATCTCTTGTTGTACAAGGTGGTTAGCCTCTAAGAGATAGTCATCACACATAGGTGGGTAGTGGGTCTTAGCTATAAAATAGCCTCCAATACCCCCATCCTCAAGGTTCCCTGCGTCTACTTCCTCGTATACACTCACCAAGTCCATCTCATACGTCCTTGGAGAGGAATCACAATACAACACATGGCCGACCTCAAAAATAACAAAGGTAAACTAGTTTAGCCACCAAAGTCATAAAATAAACATCAAATAAGATTCAATTTCAATAGTAAAGCAAGAAATGCGCGCAATGTCAACACTAAATCAAATGTAACCACGAGGGCTATGAAAGAATAAGTCACAAAGTGTGGCTAAACCATTACAATCAAACATAAACAAATGTCAGCCTTCTAGGTCAATTGAAAATCATCAAGAATTATAAAGAAAGTTCACAATCTTAGAAATTGCACTATACAACACTGCGTGACTAAATACTAGCCACCAAACGAGGAAGGAGGGAACAACGTCCGACTATACAATAGCCCCCATGTGGTGCAGAATAAGCACGCCATCCACATGACCCAGAGTGTGCTCCTCGGCTACACTCTGCCTCGCATCGTTACACGACATGGACTAACCAAGTGGCCCATGCACTCCTTGGTTGCCCGCATAGGATGTCCACCTCGGCCTCCATCCTGCATTGCATCTTAGTGCGGCATGGTCATACACCAGCCGGAGAAGGCACGCACTGGTCATATGCCGCATGGCAGTGTGTCCGTGGCTCCGCGGAAGTAGGCACACGCTAGACACACCCTGCATAGCGATACCTCGTGGAAAAGGCACACGCAGGTACTCGCCGTCGCCAGAGGTATACATGGCTAGGACCTACCCATATGCTAACTGACCCAAACATTGTCGAAAGCAAACATGAGTATCCCTCTACAAATGTGTGAGGCCCCATTACGCTCATCACACAAGTAGCCTATCATAGCACATCTTATAGTGCACCATCACATGTCTAAGCATGTGACATCGTGTCCTCGAGTCCAGCTCGCTACCATCAACAACACGGCATCATCACCAACACTGTGTCGGAACATCAGTGGGGTGTGGCATTGTATCCATTGCATCATGTTGGAACATGTGCAAATACGGTGTATGCAATACATATATGGGCATATCAATATGGGGCTACTCGAGCTTCACCTCTCATACGGATGAGGTTCACTCGCTAATGTCAACTCAACGTCCCTATGGACAACTAGACAAATACTAACAACCAATGCTGCTATACTCAAAACTGTGGGGTTTAGGTTGGCACATATGAATCAAGTACTTTGATCCATCATAAGGGGAAGTAGTGAGTACGTTTCCTCAGGATCGGTTGAGCTAAGAATACTTTGCGTCACAATATGCATACGCTATACACTCCGCCCAAGGAACTTTGTGGCTACTACTACCCCTTTACAGATTGAGGGACTAGATAACCAAAAGAAAAGAATCCATGAAACTAGCTTTTGGTTGCTCTTATATGTATAGATTTTCAACCACACGTGGGTTGGCCCTCAATCAGGTAACAACATACAAGCACACATAATGGTATGGCTAATTTTCACACCAACAAATACAATATAGTCTCCATGAATGGGTACACAGTATCACCATCCCATGGGCACACAAAACAAGCATGGGTTTAACACAACACACAAACATTGCACAGATACTGGTTTCCACAAAATAAGGAATACATTCATACCTACTATTATAGAAAACAAATTTTCCTTATTCTCATATGCACATACATGATTGATGCCACATATCAAAAACAAGTACTCCCAACATCCTCCATACTTTTCTTCTGAAATTATAAGCTCCTTAATCACTTTTAAAATTCCTTAAATATCAACATTATCCTCTTCCTCAAGTTCAAGGATCAATTTTATCAACTTCATTAAAGCTATAATTAATACCATAAGCCTAAACAATTCTCACCCGCTTTCTCCTAGACAAACATACTCTATCTTTTCTTTTTCACATAATAATCCTCTTTATTCACAAAAAAATATTTTTATCACCATTTACTACATCATACACTTTACCAGAGATAAACATCAATGCCTTTCAATTATAGAATTCCTATTTTCTTCCATCATTCATAATAATACACGCATAAAGAAACTTTTATTTTCATGTCATGAAACAACATTTTACTCAAGTTATATCATTTACATTTGTAGGGGAGAGTGCACTTAACATAGAAACACATCATATACATATCAAAATGCATTGTCTTTCAACACAAAACATTACCATTTATTTACATACTAGATTCAATAACAATTAAGAAGAATCGTCAATCAATCACACACCACAACACATCAATTTTGTATTAATTCAAGATTTCATTAAATGAACATACATCATCACATTTTCTCCTAAGGTAAAACATTTATTTGATCAACACAAGGCCTTTAAACACCATCCAAGTACAACACATTTATAAAATCAAAATATTTAATTTTTTTCCACTTCATGAAAATACCTAGGAGATTGTTTTACCCATAGACCTAATCACACTCATACAATGCAATATTCTTACCACACTTCTAGC
>VDFB02209130.1:0-10869 GCA_007258455.2 Sequoia sempervirens | reverse complement strand
AATCACTTACAACCATCTGATGATCACTCTCCTCGATGGAAATATTTGCACATTGATGCTCAGGTGTGCTCGAGCCCTGTATAAACCATCCTAATAGGAAGTAAACTACGAATCAATAATGGTTTGATTTTTCACTAGAACTAGTTCATCTATAACAACGAATGTAAATTGAAATTTAGTAATTTTCCCCTCATACCTCCCCTATCAGAGCCATCAAGGATTGTATTGCAGTAGAAACACCGACATCCATTGCCCTTGTTACGTTTGGCGGTGTTTCTCTCACCAACATCTGAAAATAAAAAAACAAATTATTCAATCACAAAATAGTTATTGAATTTGAAGTAATGCTTTGAGTTTGAATGATGTGTAATGCAATGTAACCAACAATATGATTATCAATTTTTAAAAAAGCAATAACCTAGAACAATCACATTGAAAAACAAAAGACCCTTTAGGACAAATTTGAAGTGAAAAAGCGTCAAAACACAATGTAAAATATGACAACCAATATGAGAAGAAGAGATGATCTAGTCAAAAGGAGCTTTGATAGTAGCCAATTGAGTTAAGTATGAAAAATCCAAGTATCACTGTTGCAAGGAATGGAGTAAGAGCTAAATAAAGATATAGCAACAATAAAAAATGATGGAGCTCACTTGTCAAGGCCTATTCTTCAAAACCCTTATTAAACGCTTGCCATAGTTTAAGATATGCAATAAATGTTTGACAATGGAATTAACCTTTTGAGGATGATAGTGATTAAATTGAGGTCTCCTTTTACCATGAAAAGACTAAATATTCTTTCTTTGGCCTATCATTATGATTTTTAAGATTCCTCAATTGAGTTCAATATAATAGTCAAGTGTTTATACCAAAGATGATAGAGAAAATAATCATGAAAAGGAGAATATGATGGTGATCAATGACAAGGCAGTGGCACATTTGATAGTCAAAAGAGTAGATGAATGCATAGTGAACATCATGGTACAACTTATGATATAAATTAAGCCACATGGCTGATGTGCTTTGAATCCTTGCATCTAAAGGAAATGGATAGTGAACATCATGTGTTACCTTGTTACTACATGAAGGAGGAGGCTCCATCTCTCCATTTGGTGTGTAAACAAAGTGGAAGTTTGCTAACTATCAAGTGAAGGCTTAAAACCTTAGTTTTTGCTCCATTTCATGTTTGAGCTTTGTACGGACAGTGGAAGGCTGGGACCTCAAGAATCTTTGAGTGTTGTCCATGTGAACTAAGAACCTTGGAAAAATAGTGGGAAGTCCTTTTCAGATTTGTGAGTTCTAACCTGTTTTGTAGGTGAAGGAGACCTAATAGGGGCTCAAGGGCTACTAGCCTTTCAAACCCTAGCTAAAGGATTGGTGAGAGCGATGGGAAGTTGAAGTCTTGGAGGTTGTTCAAACACCTTTGGAGGATAGTTTGAAGCCTTTTAAGACTTATCACTACCCCTCGCAAGAGCTGGGATGAGTGTTGAGGAAGATTGGTCTTTAGTAGTGTAAAGGCTACGGAAGAGTTAGGCAATGAACCAAGGTGGACTTGGTGGTTGGAGTTTGTGATAGAAGAGGGTTGGTCGACAAACTAGGGCAATTTAGTCAGCGAGTAATCGCGAAGCGGATTGGTGAAGAAAAGCACCAAGGAGGTCTTACAAGGAAAGGCCTAGAGCAGGAATCAGTGATTGATTCCTCCAACCCCTCTCCCTATCAGATTGGTATTAGAGCAAGCAAAAAGATTTGGGATTGATCTTGTATGTCAGAGAAAGAGTCTAGTGGTTCTAGCATCATGGTGAAAAATGCTGAGTTGGCCAAGAGGGTTGAAGAAATAGATGAAGACAATAGGGTATTGAGAGAAAAGTTAGACCAACTTGAGCAAGCATTGAATGTTATGCAGTTTGATGGAAGAATAGCAAAAGAAGAAGAGGTTGCAAAGGAGGATAGAATCCCTGAACCTGACCCTATATTGAAGGAGGATCCCTTCTTGAAAGCATTGAAGGCTTTGAGTGGAAAAACACTTGAAGGAGTACTCATTGTTTAGTGGAAAGATGGAGGCTGATTTAGTTATGGATTGGATAGAGGGAATGGGAAACCATTTTGAGTGTGATGGAGTCACTGAAGCACAAAAGGTAAATGTGGCTAAATCAAGACTAAGAGGTTCTACCTTAACTTGGTGGAAATTCATTTAGATAGAGAGGGAGAAGGAAGGCAAGCAACCTATCTCTACTTGGAAGGGAATGGTTGCCAAGGTGAAAGAAGCATACCTACCTGAAGACTATGAAATTCAGTTGCATAAGAGGAGACAGAGTTTGAGGCAAAGAGATCAGGAGATGAGTTCTTATACTGAGGAGTTTCAAAGACTTTGCATGAGGTCCAATGTCATAGAGGATGAAAGTATCAAGGTGGCAAGGTATCTCAATGGTTTCAAGTGGAACATTCAAGAGGAGATGGTTCTCTTAAGCCCCAAAACAGTGCACAAATGTTATCAATTGAACTAAAGGACAAGAGAGGAGTAAGAGGGAAGCAAGATCGTAATTTCTATGGGGCAAAAGGAAAAGGAAGAGATCAAAGAGGACAGCATGGTGGCTACCAAGGTAGAGGCAATGACCAAAAGGTAAACCAAGGAGAGTCAAAACTCATGTAGCATGGAGGTGAAACATCTACAAGAGGTGGATATAACTCTGGTAGAGGGACCTGGCGAGGTTCAAACAGGAGGAAGAGGAGTAGGCGTGAGCCTTTCCCTTGCATGTGTATTCCTCGCCGGGCCTTTCCTGTAAGACCTCCTTGCGCTTTGGTTTCACCAATCTAACCTATAGGTCCCTACTCATGACTAGGTGCCCCGGCTCTGTCCTCCGGACTCAACCCTCTTCTATCATTCATCAAGATCATACATTGACCTTCTTGCCCCTCCTAAATTTTTGGACCACATCCATTACCTCCACATAAAACTGGACATCCTTGGTCTTCATGGTTCCCACGCCATGATATGGTTATGCAAATGAAAATGAAGAAAAGTAATCATCTCCTTATCCATTGGCCGGAAGAATGCATGCTTAATGTTTTGATACATGATATCAACTCTCTCTTTTGCTCTCATGGTTGAATACTAAAATCCATTTTGGTGGGCCTCCAGAGTTCCAGTCATCTTTCTTCCTCTCCACCAAATGTTGGCCTGATCCACAAGTCTGCCAACCTAATTGGCTTTGTTTTTGAAAGCTGAAGTTTCTCCTGAGTCACCAGTGTAGCTCTCTCTACCTTTTCAGTCTCTTTCATTGCTACAGATCATCTCTAGGATTTAATCATTTGTACCACATGGTTGATGTGTTTTGAATCCTTGCATCTAAGGGGTTTAAAACCTTAGGGGCCTTAGATGAGAAAAGAAGTAATGTTTTTCTTTTCTTTTTATGTGAGGACCTAGTAGTGAGATAAAAGAGGACTGTATAGAAAAATGAAAAAAGAAGACATAAAAATTCATGGACTATACTATATCACCTACATGCTAGCTAACAAGGACATGAATGTAGTAGATTTAGGTATGATAGGGGTATTGCAAGGTATATTTGAGGAATATATAAGAATGAAGAAGAATTCAATGGATCAAATTAGTGTCAAATGTTTTCCTAAAAGATCTCCCACACCCTATTAGGGAATTTAATCATTTCTAATCATTTTCCACGTCCTATGGGAAAGTTTGAGGAGGCTCCAATAGTTGAGAGTTTAATGAGTAATTATAACTTCTTTCCATGGAATCATGATTAGTTAGAGAACATATAGGGAAACTTGATGAGCTATGCAACAAATGAAGATAATATAGGGTATTTTGACCTAGTCTTAAGCATCTCCAAGCGTCTAGGAGATATTGAAGGAGTCTTGGCTGATAGATAGGGTCGAGGATAGAAATTTTATTTTTGGTTACATTGACATCATGTAGGACATCCATCGTCTTATTCTTGGTTACGTTGACATCACAAAAAATTATATAGGTTGGAGTAGAATGTAGCTCTACCTTTGTTAGTTCCATGTTAAATTTTTATTATATATAGCTTGCTAGTGTAGGAATTCTAAGACAAACAATCATGGTAGGACCATTCTTAAAAGATTTCAAATAATAACCTAGTGAACCCATATACTTTTATGACTATATATACACAAATCTAGATTAAACTTAGAATTCATTAGTTAAGTTCTCTTTATTCTATATTACCTCGAAAGTTTGATCAAATTCATTTCATGACTCGAGGTGCTTGCTTGAACCTCCAACAACACCCCTGCTCAACATCCAAAATCACATATTAAAAATACCATTCATAAAACAATGCTATTAACATGTAATAAATTTATAATTGTTTACTAACTTTACATACCCCAATCGAGAAAAGTGTACCTAAAATAAGTAGATTGACTGTGTACCTGTGGTCAACATCAGACTCCCATAATTTTATTAAAATAATAAAACTAAATTAGTTAATCTTGCATTTCACAATCGAAATTTAATAAACTAAATTCAATGAACATGTTGAATTTTACCTGACTGTCAATACCATATGCATCATGCAGAATGTCAGCCACCCTCTCCATCCCCATAGATGCATACGAATCAGGATGCATAGAAGCATGTGGATCCTGCATAGCACCCTCCTGAGGGCCGGTAGGGTCATACGAACAAGTGGCTCCGCAAGATCGACACACATGGCCTCGAAGGCCACCACCTGAAGACTCCCCTGGATTGCGCTATACAATGGGGCTAGTGTGGTGGATGACACTCCGAGTCAAGGATGTGATCGCTTGCAAAGTCTCTACATCAGCACTCTCCTTTGCAACTACCGGCATCGCAATCTGCTCGAGGCAGCCTAGCGAGAGGTCGTCTCCCCTGTCGTGTAGGATCTGGCTGTGCACCGAGCCTATCCTATGCTGACCCCCCACCTCTCCCCTGAAACTCCCTCATATCAAAATAATTCGGGATTTGGTTCAATACAAACTCACAGTATAATTTCCTAAGAAAATATTGGGGGACTTCACAGTTATTGCACGGTGGGTAATCAAAGACCATATACCATCTATCACAAAAATGGTTCCTAATCTCTTAGTGGTGGCACCAATGGATAGGAAACCTCTTTTCCTTGAGGGTGAGATTTTGATTTGTTCTAGGGTCAGTGAATAGAGAGCACAAATCGCTTTTAGTAATCTTTAAATCTTTAACTTGTTTATATGATAATTTGTCTGCATAATATGCCCTCGATGTTTGCCTCCTATTTTTCCATCCAGATATTTGTTGGGTAATTGCATCCACATTTTTTAACAAATCCTTCAATGAATCTGCTAGATGTATCCTTTCAAAGGGTCAAGAATTTTGGATCACCAACCTACTAATAAGATCCCCAACTTCTTTTCTATTGTTTTCAATTTCACTCAAATTTCTTGAGCCAGGAGGGTATTGAGAGAATGGTGGGGAGGCTGATTTTGTGGCTGAGGCTGATTTGGTTGAGGATTTTCCTCCTCTTGTTGAGGATTTTCTACAAATTAAAAAAAAAACATTCATTTCTAAACTAAAACAAACAAAATCAATTTAAAACTAACAAATTCAAAACAAATACCAAACAATACTTACGTCTTGCATCTCTTCGTCGTCGTGGCACCATATTTGTGAAGAAATCCAATTGCTCTTGATGAATTTTGATCTCTCCAAAAACGTGAGCACGTATAACAGGGTTTTTGGCCGCAGTCGAAGCTAAAACACATCAAAAAGGAAACGAGAAATGATTTTGAGTTTGCATTTTTTTTTGCTTTTAAAAACAAATAACGCGTTCACGTTATAACGCGAATGTGTTTTGGGCTTTTTTTTCTTTTTTGGCCACAAAAGTGCCACCATCTTGGTGCACTTACCCATATAGATGTTATTACAAAAGGCTAAAAAGGATTGTAAAAAATGAAAATGTGAGAGTTGATGAAACAATTCATTCTACTAGTATTACAAAAGTAGAAGATAATGAAGAACCAATTCACAATAGTATAAAAGATTCATAATTTGTTGAAAAAACTCCAAAAAAGTATGTTCAAAAGAATGACTTTGAAGATTAGATTATAGTAGACAAAGATAGTGGGTTTCAGATCTAGAAGAGACTTGAGAGAGAAAATGAACAAGTGCACTTTGCATTACTGTCAAAGATAGAACCTAAGTCTTATAAAGAAGAAAGAAAATAGAAATGTTAGATAGAAGCTATGGAGGAAGAGCTGAATTAGATCAAGAATAATGAAGCTTGGGAACTTGTCCAAAGAGCTAAAGGAAAGAATGTGATTGGAATCAAGTGGGTTTTTAAAAATAAGCTAAATGAAGAAGGTGAAGCGATTTGGAACAATGCTAAACTTGTGTGTAAAGGGTATGCTTAGGTTGAGGACATAGATTTTGAAGAAACATTTGCTTCGGTGGTGGAAGCAATCAAGATGTTTTTAGCTCTCTTAGAATTCAATAATTTCATTGTATACCAGATGGATGCAAAGTTAAAATTTCTAAATGGTCAATTAGAAGAAGAGGTCTACATTGAACAACCGGAAGGGTTTTAATGTTCTAACAATCCATATTATGCTTGCACATTTAAGAAGGTTGTGCATTGAATCAAACAAGCTCGTAGAGCTTGGTATTCAAGGTTGGATGGATACTGGAAGAAGAAAGGGTTCCAGAGAGGATATGTAGATAGTAATCTATACATAAAAAGTAAGGTGGTCAATTATTGATAGTTGTGGTCTATGTAGATGATATCATTTTGGTGGTAGCACTGATGACATGTGCATGGAGTTTTAGAAGGAAATGCAGAATAAGTTTGAAATGTTTATGCTACGTGAATTATCTATATTTATTGGGTTGTAGATTGTATAATTAGACAAAGGCATTTTCATTTCCCAGAACAAGTACATTAAGGAGATGCTAAGTAATTTCATAATGGAAGATTGCAAACTGGTGAGTACACCTATGGTTATAGGATACAAATTGAGTAAAGATGATAAATCTAGTTTGGTAGACCAAACCCTATACAAATCTATGATTGGTAGTTTTCTATATGTGACAACATATAGATCAGATATAATGTAGGTAGCTGGCATAGTTGCTAGATTTCAGGCAACACCTAAAAAACTCATGTTAAAGTAGTGAAAAGAATATTTAGATACTTGAAGGCTACTATAGATTTTGAACTGCGGTATCCAAAGAGTGAAAATTTCACTTTGACTACATACACAGATGTAGATTGGGCAAGATACATAGATGATCAAAAGAGAACAAGTGGTAGAGAATTCTTTCTTGGTGATAGTTTGGTGTCCTAGTTGAGCAATAAACAAGACTTGGTTTCTTTATCTATAGTAGAAACAAAGTACATTGCTGCAACATCATGTTGCACTTAGGTATTGTGGTTGAAGTAGAATTTGAAGGACATGAAGATTGAGTTTGATGAACCTATCTCTATTCTTTGTGATAGTACCAATGCCATAAATATCTCAAAGAATCTAGTAATGCATTCAAGAATAAAACACATTGCAATCAAGTATCATTTTATAAGGGAGAAGGTTGTAGAAAAGGAGATGAAGTTGGAGTATGTTGAGAAAAAGGAGAAAGTAGAAGATATATTCACAAAACCACTTCCTAAGGAGACATTTGAGTTTCTTTGACCAAAATTGGGAGTTATTGTTCCCTCCTCTTGAATCAAGAGGAAGCATAGGTTGAGGGGGAGATTAGTCTCCTAGTTGCCACAAGAAGGCTTGGTGGTCTTGTGAAATATTTTTAGAAGCAATGAAGTATGGAATTAGGGGGAGTCTATCTAAGAAACAAGTTTTCAGATTGTGCAGAGTACCAAAAATGTAGATTAAGGGAGAAAGGAATAATTTTGGGATCTTGAACTTTTCCATTGATGTCAAAAGGGGGAGAAAATGTAACTCAAAATGCTACATCTTCCAAGGGGCAGAAATCAAACTAAGGGTGAGAAATATCTTTGTGTGTAATCGACTAGTTTGGTGGCCCAACATTTTGTTGTCCTCCATCAATGATAGGGGGAGATTGTTGAAGATAGGTTGTCATTAATGCCAAAGTTTTTCAGTAATATCATTGATGTTAGAATTTTAGTATGATTGCATACCTATCTGTGTTGGTAATTTTACTCTTAGGAAGCAAAATCAAGAAATATATATTACAAGTTTCTAAGGTGTGGTTGTATATCTTATGTATGCTTGCATCTGTTCACTATGACAATGGTGATCCAAAAGTCTATACTAGAGTGTTTTAGTTAAGTTCTTAGGTCAGAGAGATTTCTCTGGAAATATAATTATGGTCCACATTTCTTTCAAAAATATAGTTTTTCTTTGCAATTTTAGAGGAGAGTATGTCTACACTAGTTCTATCATATTCTTAAGTTTCCAAAGGATATGTTTAGCATGCAAAAATATTGAAGTGACAAAAGGTTCTTTGTGTCTATCTATCAACTAGTTGGTGTTCAAGGCTTGTGCAGTAATGGATAGTAGCATGCGGATTTCAAATATTGCATGTGGTGTTAAGATAGGACTTGCTTAAGGTTTTTGTGGTAGCACACGGTATCATGTAATTTTTGGTAGCAATTAAATTTAATTTTAGGACCAATGTATTACACATTCATGTAAATTGAATTTAGGTCCACATTATGTCATCTTGTCTATTTGCAGATCCTTGGGAAACATAGAAGAGTGTTAATGTAATTTCATGTATATATTTCAAATGTTTAGATGCATGTGAGTGTGATCATAACTTGAGTATGAGTGAGTGAATTAGAGTTACACTTGTGTCAAGAAAAGTTGGTTGCTGGTGAAAATTAGTAAGAGAAGGTGGTGAAGATAAAGGGGAGAGTTTTATTTATGTGTGTGCACTAGTATTCAAAGATCATATGAATTAAGGAAGAGTGTTAGTTGTTACCCTAGAACATGTTGAGTTTCATAGAAGATCTGTAAGAATTATCTTTGTATTCTGATAGGACTAGTGTTCTACATGTTGTACTATTACTGTTGGGGATTGGTGTCTCTAGTAGGTTGGTGCCTACAAGTACAATAGGGGATTGGTGTCTCTGGTAATTTGGTGCCTACTTCTAATTGTAAAATTCACTTGTATATTTCTGCATTGTGAGGTTGGATTTGGATAGTAGATCTAAGCAACTATTCTCACCATGGTTTTTCCCATCTTGGGTTTCCATGTATTTCTAGTGTTCACTTGTGTTCTTTATGCTTTATTTTTTCATTACTTATGTGGGTTTTTCTATGAAGAATTATATATTCTGAGAACCGTAGCAAAGTTAAGAAAATTGAATTGATTGGATCTACTAATTCACCCCCCTCTCAACAAATTATGTGTCTCAAACCTAATTCAACTAGTTCCCTAATTTTCCATGAAAAATTTATGGATGATATAATTCCAGTTAGTGAAGTCTTAGCTATGAAAGAAAATTAATTAAAATAATTTTTATCTAGTTATGAGAATACCTCTTGGAAAAAATCAACGTTCCTAAAGTACCACTTTTTTCTCAATACTCCTACTCTAAGAAAATTAAATTTTTTTAGCTCTTTTGAATGTGAAATTGAATCTCTCCCATCCTCCTATATTGTGTTTCCACTTTTTAAGAGATCATATTGTAAATGATTTAATGCAAACTTGTAGGATGAAAAATCTCTCTCTTAATGCAAGATGACAAGATTCGACTTATTAAAGTTACTCTTCAAAATATTTCAATGTATACTATGAATTTCTTATGCATTCATAAAAAAATAATGAAAAGATGAAAAAAATTCAAAAATATTCCTTTGGTCTAATAGAAAAGATTAAAAAATTTATTCCTCTGCTAGCTTTCAAGCTTGCATGTAAACCTAAAAGTAAGGAGGTGCTAGGGTTAAGATTGATGAAATATTTTAATCTAGCTCTTCATGCTAAAATTATGTGGAGACTCCTTAATGAAGAGGAGTGTAAAACTAAAAGTAAGGAAGTACCAGGGTTAAGATTGATCAAATATTCTAATCTAGCTCTTCATACTAAAATTATGTGGAGACTCCTTAATGAAGAGGAGTGTACAACTATTACCTCTAAGAAATAACCAAAAGGAAGGAATGGAGATAGTTTATTGAGTAATGAAACACCCCAACGTTTTATTATTTATAAAGTATGGTTCCTAGTAGATTTATCATTAATCAAGGAGCAACATAGAAACTTGGTGATGGTAGAAATATAAATGTTTGGTATGAAAATTTGAATTTGAATTCAATTTAAAAGAAATAGAAGAGGATGGATGCTCCTTGCAAGCTAAAATCACACCGAAATAAATTTATGGGGAAATAATTTTTAAATTATATAAAGAAATCTGAATTGGGTATTTGTGGCTTGGAAGATAATGACCTCAACATCTACGCTCTTTGTGGATGATCTTACTAAAATGGATGCTTTGTTGCATTCTTTTCTTATTCCTCAAATTGATAAAAGGGATGAATTGGTTTGAATTACCATTCCTATAGGGTTATTTTTCTCTTGCTATAATGAATTTTTTGTATTGGAAAAACAAGGTTGCTCTCCTTTTTTTCCAAGGTATGAAAATCCCAATCGATTCCAAAGATTAACATCTTTCTTTGGTTGTCTTCTCAAAATAAGATTCTTACTATTAATAGATTGATTAAAAGAGGCTAAGTTGCTATACCCAATAGATGTATTTTATGTGAAGAAATAAAGGAATTGGTACTTCATTTCCTATTGGAGTGTCATTTTTCTTGAAATTGATGAAGTTAGCTTTCTGAAAATATCTCATTTTCAAAAAATGGTCCCTTGGATTGCATGTTATGGCATTAAAAAAAATCCCTATTAGGGCCTCTGAG
>VDFB02209129.1:0-16867 GCA_007258455.2 Sequoia sempervirens | reverse complement strand
AAAAATAGTTAACATAGGGTTAGAGCCCTAAAAAAAAATGATTTTCTTTATTTGTTCTATTATACAAATTTAAAAAGAAAATATTTTTTACAAAAAATTTTAACATGCAAAATATGGGCTTTTTTCAGATTTAAACTAATATTTAGCAAAAAGCTTAGAAAACTTTAGATAACAAAACTACACAAAAAGTTAAAAACTATGAATTGAAATTTGGAAAACAAGATAAACCCTTATTGGGTTTTTTTTTAAAACTTGCACTAAATGTAAATAGATTTAAGAACAAATTATTTGGAATGAAAAACAAAAAAAAACTATGTTAGAAAAATATATCAAACCAAAAGCAAGATTAGACTTTTTAGCTCTTCTCTTCTTTTTTTTCTTTGAGAGTGTTTCCAATGGTGTGCTGAAAAATCTAGTAAACCTTCAACAATATAGCTTCACAAGATATTAGTAATACCAAGCTCTGATACCATGAAAGGAAATAGAAAAGAGCAAAGGAAAGTACTAATGAATGAGCAATTGTTTGAAGGAAAGAGATTACCAAATAGATTGAAGTAGCCAAAACAAGCACCACCAAAGCAAGAGAGACACAAGAATTTGTTAAGGGGAAAAAAACAAGAAAAAACCCCAATATTATGAATGGAGGCAAAATGCCTAAAGAATAATACACAAAGAGAGAGCTTCTTTAGCCTTAGCTTGCTTGGTAGCCGAGTCTTGAAGAATGAGGAGAGACACCAATAAGTAGAGGTGAGAAGAAGGAGTTAGAATGTAACTCTCAATTCAATGAATGCCACCATTCATCTAAGGTGTAAAGTGTCAAATTTTAAGGAGGTGGTTACAAATATTCCTTAATAAAGGAATTAAAAAATAAGTTATCCTCACACATGTGTGAGATGACAAAAGACAAAAGACTTGTAGGGATTCCTTTGGAATATTCCTACAAGTTAATAAAAAATTACAATTAGAGAATAACCTTTACCAAGTAAAGATTAATCTTCTAACAACTAGCAATTTCTTCTAAAGATAATGCTCAATAAAATGTGTGTTTTGTTTTCAATTAAATTACATATACAACATACCAATAATATTTAATTGTAATGTAACTTTAGAAGAATTAATTAAATATTTTGAGATATTTGATTATGAATAGATATTTGAAGAATTAATTAAATATTTTTGAAATATTTAATTGTGAATGGATATTTAGAAGGAATTAATTTAATTAAGAGGAATATTTAATCTTTATTTGAATAAAATATCCAAGTCAAGATTATTGATAATTAATATAAATAAATCATAATGTTTATTTAATTAATTAAGAAACGAATACGAATAGATGATTAAATAAACTTATTTATTTAATTGAAATGAAAGAATGAACAAATATAAATAAATTATTTAAATTTATTTATACGCAGATGAAATTCGAAGATTTTAATTAAATATTAAAAATATTTAATTAATTACCAACAATATGATGTGACCATTTTTAGGTGTATACTGAGAAGGCATTGCCTCTCTGCAGTTAAGGTCTTCACATATTTTATAAAAAAAAATTATGAACATTTACATTCTTTAACTTTTATTACTCATTATGTTAATGAATCGTTAATGTTTTTAACTATGATTTGAAGCCAGTTTGATTTTCCTGTTGTGTTAGCATGTCAAATGTATCAAAGAGCAATTGTGGTCAATTTCACTAATAAAATATGATTTAAACTATCCAATTGCAATAAAAATGAAGAAATTGATTCACTTCTATCTTCGCTTGCTAATATACTCGACCATCTTAATAATGTGAAATAGAAATAACAATTATGATCACTTTTGGTATGCGAAAATTTTCTCTTTCAGGCTTTATATTGTCAATTATTTTTTAAAAATAGAATTATTTTATAATCTATGAAATCAATTGTGTGTGGATCATTTTTATCTATGTTATTTTTTATACAAGTTTGAACTCTTGTAATGTAATGTCCCCATTTTGGTATACGCTCTTCTTTGTTGATAGCCTATTTCCAGAAATCCATAGGTTGATCAAAAGTGAAATTAGGGTTTCCTTGCTTGGAGGTTTGTGGCATTTCTAGGTATTTACTATTTTTAGTAAATACTAATTTTGGCAGTGGTTCAGTTGTCATCCTTCATTAAGTCATTTTCAGTTGGAGCAGTTGCTTGGGTTTGATTTTGGCTTTAAAAAGCATTATTTTGGTGAAATAATATATTTCAAGGCATTAATGTTTTAATTTCAAGTTGACCCCTTGGCCTAGTTCATTAACTTTAAGTTGTTCTTAAAAGGTGGTCATGAAGGGGGACGTCATCATGGAGGATAAATTTAATATTTAAAGTCTTTTAATGCCTTGGGAAAAGTGGACGCCTTTTCTTGAAGATATTCTTTTATAAATAAAGTTTATTTGTGCCTTGATAAAGTGGACGCCTTTTTGAGAAGTTGGAAGGTTTCTGGAAATTTGAAGAGTCTCATGTGACTTTTGGCGTACTTCCTTGAGGAATTGAAGAGTCTTCTACTCTTCTATAAAATGAATGCTTTGCTTCAACATTGACATCCAATATTTTTATGCTAATGTTATGCTGTTGAAATGACAACTTGTTTAATACTTCGAGGGATGCTTACCTCCTAGTTCCAATCCAATTTCTTGTTTGAAATACAACACCTAGTTGGTCATTTGCTGCTTCTCAAATCAGACTAGCAGATTGAGCTCAATAGTTGAAGATTTTGATGAAATTTCCAGTTTTGAAGTTGCTGATATAGTCACAGCTGAAAGTGGTTTTTGCATACAGCTTTTGGAGTGAATTTAATTTGCTTGTGGGTACTTCTCCAATCCATTCCTACACCCAAGGCAACCATCTTTGGAGAGTTTCAGATTTTAGTTTTGGGTTTATGATTTTTACTTGTCAAAATCGCCCTTGCTCAAGGCCGTACCATTCTGGAACATTGGGAATTGTGCTAAGAAAATAATACTCATCATTTGCTGCTGTTTCTTCATCATGGAATGGGCGCCTATCTTCCAGGAGATCATTGCAACTGATTTCACGTCATTTGGAGGTAATTTGACCAAGTTATGAGCATTGAATGAATTCACAGTTTGCTGATTTGAATTTCCAGAATTCTGATTTTTATATCAGACTGTTATAGTTCTCAGTTTTTGGTCTTATACTTCAGTATTTGAGTGTTATATGATTGTAAAAGTTCATATTTCATGTCTAAGGTTCATTTCCTATCATTGTAATTTGTAATCTGCAGAGTTTAATTTGTAAAGGTTGAGATTAAGCATTACTAATCCAACCATTTCCAGTTCTGCAATTACTTATTGTTTTGTCATTAAATTACCCCTGGATGGTTTACCGCCAGTGTGGATAATCTGATTTGTAACACTCTTATACCCACTTTCATAGTGGAGAATCCCCACAGCTTTGTGGATGCCCGCCGCAGCGGATGAATTGTTTTAATTGTAATCTTTTCCCCCCACTGTTTGGTGGTAGTGTGGAAATGCTTTTCATGGCTGGTTATCGCCTATCAGTTTCTAGTGTCAATCCAGCACTCCGTCATATGCTAGCACCTGGCCCTCGAGTGGGATCTTTGGTGCACATTCTTGGCGTTAGTAGTTTTCATTTCAAGTTTAGTTTTTCTATTTGGAGCTAATGCTAGCAGGAGTTGATTAAGTCTTTGGTTATGTGTGTTAATTCATCGAAAAATTGGTTAGCATATTTCATGTAATTTTAGGAGCACATCATGCTTATCTTAATTTTCACAACCTATATTAAAATGACAATGTAGATAGATGAATTTTTTTCCCCTAAAAATGAATATTAATTTTTGCATGCCTTCCACACAATAGTTTTTTTTGGTGCATTTTACCAATAGGTATTTTTGGTAGACAAAAATAAAATAAAATAAAGGTATTTTTGGCGCCTTGGTCGATCAGGTCGTATATGCATTTGGAGGAAATCTCAGGCAGTTGATTTTTGGCATAAAACATTGTGATTGCACATTGGTGGGAAGTTTCGAAGTTTAATCAACAATTTGGTATTTTAGCTCCCACACGCATTTGAAGGTTTTCTAATTGCAAGTCTAACAAAGGAAACATACATTGAATGCAAAGAGTGGTGGTTTCCATTTTTGTAATGCTAGAGCTTGTTGAGCAATGTTTTCTTAGTTGCAACACCAATATCATTCAAGAAATGGCAAAACATTAAACAAGGTTACAATCTAAAGGTAAGTGGAAATCTTGAATCCTGAAACCTCATGTTGATCTTCATTCTTTATGACAGTGATCTTAATGTTGCATATACTATTCTTGCTTTCCATTGCTTCATTGATGTTACAATCTTGTGCTTTCACTAATATAATGATAATGCTCTTTGACATTGAATGAATCTCATTGACTTTGACCCATTTTCACTATGTTCTATGGTCTTTTACATCTTCTTTGTGCATGATATTGGGTCACATGGCATTCATAACAACTGCTATTATCTCCTTCATTTTTCTATGATCCTCTGACACTCATATGCTTTGATATAACAGTGATCATTTGCAACTATTTTCCCTCTATATATTGTCTTTCATTCCTATCCCTTGCATGCCTTGGACTATTGTTATCATGCATTGAAAATTGGAACTCTTTATTCACTATATTGATAATTCATTGGCACTGTCATTGTTTGTATTCACTGCTATCTTATGATGATTGTTCTTCATAGTCAATCCTTAAAATCATTGTTCTAATAAAAACATATTTTTTCTCTTTTGTTTTTACATTATGATCTCATTGCTTTGAACCTTATGCTTTGTGAAATTATCACATCTTTGTTACAATCTCTTCAAGGACTGACTTTCTTTCTCTATTGACTACAAGAGACCCCTTTGATCTTACAACCCCAAGCCTCTTAAAGAAAACTTAGAATCAATTGGCAACAGTGAACAAAAAACCATCATAGCTAATTTTATTTCTTTTCCAAGAGCATTCAATGAAAATATAATGGAAAACGCACATCACTCTGTGGGGTAGGGTTTATTTGATTTGAAAACCTACCTTCAACGTCCAAGTCAAAAAGTCATCCTACCAAGTCTGTGTCGAGTCCTCCAAGTCTTAAGTCAAAAATCAGCCTACCAAGACTGTTTTACGTCCAAGTCTTGTATATATGATACAAGTATGATAAATGTTTAAAAATATTGTACATAACTGTATGATACAATGCATAAATTTGTACGCTTTCTCATTATATCAAAAACTTCAAACTACAACTCACATAAATTAGAAATGAGTTATAAAAAAACTTATTGTCAAGTACAATTTCCTCCAAATCAAAATTGCATTATCCAATTTACATAATTTTGTGTTTAACTAATTTTGTGGGAAAAGAACACTTAGTGTACAAAGTAAATCAAGAGTTTCTTTCCAGGATTTCAAAGGCCTGTTGTTCACAAGGCCAATAAGATCATTATTGACCATAGCAGAAACCACCTGCACTAATAGTGTTAAGTCAAAAAATATTCCATAGAAAGAAATATATTCTAGATAAACAGAGCCAGTTAGCCTTCTAAAATCTAGATAGCTGAATACAAGAAGGATGGTAAAACATAAAACATTAAAAGACTTTAAGATGTTGCAAATGCCATGCAATTAGTAGAGAAGCATAACATTAAGATAGGAACAATTTGTTTTTCTTAAATATTCATCACGAGTTTTCTCTCATAAAGAACACCCCCCGACATGAGCAATGAGAAGTGCATCTACCATCTTGTTTGCTGACAGGCGTTGCATGACTACTCCCTTATAATCACCAATAACTAAAGAACTTTGAATGGCTTCATCACATTCTTATTATTCAATTGAATCTTTAGTAGCTTCACGTTGCACCTCTTCTCCATTACCCAGGGTATCCTTCCCAACAACAAAATCATTTTCAGTGAGAGGAAGTGAGGAATCTTCTTTCGGACTATGCAAATTATCAAAATACTCCTCGCCATTGTCTTTGGGGGATGTAACATCTTGTCCACCTTTTGACTAAACTGATGGATCTAATTGTGTTGTATCATCAAGAGTGACATTGTTGATTATTTAACTGCTAATATCATCAATTTTGGTAGATTGAGCTTCCTATAAATCTTGATTCTTTGTTGACTGCACTTGAAATCCAAGGTGCTCAAGTAGCTTTGTCCTAGCATTGCCTTCATCTTCAAACATGACTCTTAAGAAATTCCATGTCTCCCTCTCTTCTTCCAAACTAAATCAGTGCAGAATCCAAAAATTTGCAAGTGAAACAATACAAATTAATGTAAATTGTTATTAATCCCATTTAAAAAGTATCCACAAATAAGTAATCGAGAATCTTGAGACTTCTTATCGCACAAAGCTCGCAATGATGATTTTTCATCATCTGCTATTGCAACTTCAAACTCTATTGAACAAAGCACTAGACTATCCTCAGTAACAAGATTGTGTATATATACCTATGAAAATAGCAGAAAAATAATACCATATATCATCTTAATGACATGTACCAAAGAATAAATTGTACTCTACCTTAGAAGAGCCAACAACACTCTGTGATGTTGTATCGGGCCGAAATGTAGCAAGCTTTCCTCCAAATCCAAAACTGACACCAACTGGTCTCTTCAACCACTTAGGAGCTTTCAAGAGTGCACCTGAAAAGAGAAACGAAAAGATAAACATCATGTATTTTCATACAGGATCCCAATTCATTGGGGGATGTAACATCTTATCCACCTTTTGACTGAACTGATGGATCTAATTGTGTTGTATCATCAACAGTGACATTGTTGATTATTTCACTGCTAATATCATAAATGTTGGCAGATTGAGCTTCTTGTAAGTCTTGATTCTCTATTGACTGCACTTGAAATCCAAGGTTCTCAAGTAGCTTTTTCCTAGCATTTCCTTCATCTTCAAACATGACTCTTAGGAAATTCCATGTCTCCCTCTCTTCTTCCAAACTAAATCAATGCAGAAACTAAAAATTTGCAATTGAAACAATACAAATAAATGTAAATTGTTATTAATCCCATTCAAAAAGTATCCACAAATAAGTAACTGAGAATTTTGAGACTTCTTGTCGCACAAAGCTCGCAATGATGATTTCTCACCATTTGCTATTGCAACTTCAAACTCTATTGAACGAAGCACCAAACTGTCCTCGATAACGAGATTGTGTATATATACCTATGAAAATCGCAGAAAAATAAGACTATATATCATCTTAATGACATGTACCAAAGAATAAATTGTACTCTACCTCATAAGAGAAAATGACACTTTGTGACACTGTACCAGGATGAAATGAATCAAGCTTTCCTCCAAATCCAAAATTGACACCAACTAGTCTCTTCAACCACTTAGGAGCTTTCAAGAGTGGACCTGAAAAGGGAAAAATGAAAAGATAGACATCATGTATTTGCATACAAGATCCCAATTCATTGAGAAAATCTTATAAGTGATATTCCCATTTCTTAACTATGTCATGTATGGTTATCACATAAAGTAACACTTACCACCCACTTTATGTTTGAAATCAATTAAAGCACTATACTTGGGTTATTCACAGAGAGTCATTAGTCAAGTATTGTAGGAAACAAATCATGGGAATATCAAACTAGTAGAGCATAGATAGCAATAGTGATCATGCATAAATATCATGAATAGATTTTCATCAATTAAGGTAGACGTATTTCGACAATGAAAAAACTCTAGATTAAATATACCTACCTTCCTAACACTTTCACTTTTGCCTATGATTTTCATTAACACCGAAGGTATATATAGATTGGGTAGGTACCATTGGGATCTTAAGGCCCCTTATTGTGTGATTAAACAATACAGACAATTGGGGAAATGTCATTATATGTAATGACATAAGTTGAGGTTGAAGGTATTGTTTGATGCCAATTCAAACAATGGAGGCTCTTGTTGAAATCTACCTCTACCTTCTCATCATGGTAAGGACAATGAGATGTAGTTAAACCATGGAAGTCATGCATATATTTTGATGAAAAAGCTTGGGCCATCATCACTAGTGCTAGGTCTCAAAGTGCAGGTTTTAAACCATAAGGGGGTGCCAATCCCTTAATACACCTTTGGCCCACGAACAAGGTAAGCAGGACTGATTACCTTCTACTCTTTAGGCTCTGCCAGACCTAGGCGGGTATACCTAAACAATAAGGCAGATTTGCAGATAGATATGGTTCCTAGATTGAGCAATCTACTTACTATGGCACACGAGATGAAGTAGATGTAGAGTTTTAATGTCTAAATACTAGTGAGAGTAATTGAGAGTTCAAGTTTGTGAGTTGTATTTTGTATGTAATATCTAATTATTACCAGTTCCTACTTCTATTGGGTGGACAGAGCGGAGGGATGAATGATGATTTTGGAGATAGGGTTCTATAAGATAGGTAGATTCACTCTTCAGCTTAACTCAAACAGTTGGGCACTTTGAATGTTTGCACCTTGTGAAAATATGCAAGTATGTCAGTTATTTGGACTCTTCTTAGTAATCCTAGTGATATCCCCTTATGCCACTGTGAAGTTGTGAAAGGAAACCAATTAAGATAATCTATTCAAAAGGACTTTAATCCAAATAGGAACCTATCAAATTTGATTTCTTAAAAGGAATTTTAATTCTTCTGCACACCGAAACCAGTCAACAACGTCACACAACTATAACAAATGTGTATTGACAAATTAAATGTATTTCCACACACTCAATTTGAATAACATAAACATCCACTTCAGAGACATCCAAATAACATGTAAGCATAGAAATCCACACAACAGTTGAACACTTGAAAGCAAATTAACAATTATCCATAACCTTCTCCATTATATTTATCTTTGAATAAAATGCATTATAACAGTAGTTTCTGTTATGAGATGGATGATCTATTCGGGTCTTGGTCTCTCTTATATATGTGAGAGGCAACAAGCTACATACCCGTTACAAAAAGTCATGTTGTTTGATAACTAAACATAATTAAGAAAATGAAATATTGCAACAACTAAATGCACTGATTCGTTAATCTCCAAGCAGAAGCTTGTGACCACCTAAGATTTGTGCAAAGCTTCTACTCCATGATATGGTGCTCATGTTGTCAGTTGACTCCTTTCATCTTGATGGTTGCCCTGCTATGTCTAGTGTATCCATAGTTTGGTTGACGAACAAATTGAATGCAAAGAGGTGATGGATGTATTCTTGTTCAACACAAGTATCTGCATTGGAGATCACCACTCTCATATCATACTCCCTATACATCATCTTCTCGAGTTGGTTGTGAGTATTTTGTAAAATCATATCCTCATCATTGATGTCTTGTTATGCAATAGTCAGAATCACATTAAAATCTTCCTTCCAATCATCACATTCTCGAGCATTTCCCATATCATCATAGAGTGTCAGAGTTGAATTGAAGCACTCAAAATCCTCGATGAGCCTATTATGATATCCATTGTGTGCTTCTACCAATTTGTTATGTGTTTGCATTGTCTGTCCTTTCAGGATTTGCTTGTCTTGAAGCTCTTGTCTCTTTTCGATTATTCTCCCTTGTAATCGTTTGTTCTCCTCTATTGCTGAGAGTACTTGTTTAAATTGCCTCCAATATTCATCTACACATTTCATAATCTTATTGAATCTTCCCTTTATCATTTCAGATGCAGTATTATACTTGATGGTTTTGACTTCCTTCTCCAATTCTTTTCATTTTTCCTGAGATTTCTTATCTTTCTCAAGCCACGGGGAATAGGATTTTGGTGTGGAAGAGGAAGATGATATTTCTCTTTGATGTGCTAATTCCTTCGTCAACCTGTCATTTTCCTTAACCAACTTATCAATTTGTGCCTTGGTGAACTTTGCCACATTGACATTCAACTCTATTGTTTCCATGGGGTTGGTATCCCCTACTCTTTGAACCAAGAGATGTCCAAACATTTGGTTTGGATTATCAATCATAGCTGGTCTTTTGTCATGGGGGTATAGTAACCAAATAAGCAAGGTGGCCTCATCTAGATTGTATCCAGATCTTGAATACATCTTGTCACTTGCTTTGTCTGTTAAATTCATTGTTTTATCTCCTCTCTTTCTAAAACTATCAAACATAATTGTAGAGCTTATATCCCATCCAGGAAAAAGCAATACTCCAGCTTCTTGGAGTAACTCTCTCCCTCTCTTAGGAGTGATGGACTCCATCTCTTTGTCTATTTCTTTTTCTAATTCTTTCAAAACAATAGCTTCTCGTTCAAGAGTGACATCTTGCATCTTTCGTCTCATTTTCTTGCCTTTATATTCATAAACAAATGATTTAAACTGAAGAGACTTAACAAAATATCCATTAGAAATGAACTCCTGTCCAACCTTGACCCTAACATCATCTGATAATTCATTTGATGCTTTAAATCTTACAACATTGTGTTCTTGAGGAGGCTCATACCGTACAATTATAGGAGCACTTATTTTTTGTACTTGCTCTTCCTCATCATCACTTTCCTCATCACTCTCCTCTTCTTCACTCATATCAGTATCTACAGAAAAACTCACATTAGGAGTTGGATGTGAAGGGATATAATCTAAGGGCTCTATATCTTCAGCCTACACTCCTAAATAGGTTGCATGAGGGGCATCAAAGACAAATGAAGGCACATTCTTTACTACTTCATCCATATGAGCAATGAGTTGCTTAGTCCTTGCTAGAGGATCTTGTATTTCACTAAATGCCTTCGAATAAGATGGGAAATTTCTTCTTTTCCATTCCTCTGCAAGCATAACCCTATTATATGTAGTCATTCTTTTAGTGGTAGAGGCTTCATCATGGTTTTTTATTACATCTTCAACTAAGAATACATGCTCATATCCTTATAACTCCTGTGGTAACCTTTCTTTCTAAATAAAGCCTTCTACATCAAAATTGTTGCTTTTGTTACCTAGAGGGAGGTTATGTTGTGCTAATTTAGCATCAATTTCCTCATATCCCTCATTTGCAACCATTGTAAAGTCTCCAAAACATAAGGTACCGGGCATGATCGATTGTTTGTTGTGTCCTTTGAGGTTTTTGGCATCATATTTTTCCAATTACCTCACAATTTCTAAGTAGGCAATTCTATCAGGAACTACTTGTGGCAACAAGTGTGGAGTTCCTTCAAACCCATAAACCCTAATCACTGTGTAGTCAGGAAAAGCATACCAGTCTCCCTAGTTATGATCCACCTTTTTTCTTTAGGTCATTTTCCTTTGGTCTTAGAAACTTTTTCAATTCTGGGGATAAGTTATAATCACACGGATATCCCAACCACTCCATTAATGGTTTCACAAAAAACTCCTCAAAATAAAGATAATGAGATCTACCAAATCGACTATCCCACAGTGAAGTCCACATCTGTACAGGTTTGAGGTTCCCATTTTCATATGTATTTTTATTCTTAATTCTTGACTCTAGACCCTTCTAACATGTCCCTTGTGCATGAGCAAATGCATGAACAAAGAATAATGTTTGAAATGAATGTATCCACTATTTTGTTTAATCTTTTCAAGCTCTTGGTTTAGGTCATTGGCCAAGTATCTAGCATAATTGAATGACCTGGCATCATTGCTTTGCATATCTACAGCTAAGACCATTGGGGCAATAGACATGAGGGGTGGGACCTCTACCCCCAAGACCTGACCAGTTGAATAATAAGTGTATCTGAAATATTCTTCAAACAAGTCCTCATGAAAATGAAGGTTTTCATTACTCGAAAACCTCCTGAGTTGGCCTCCTTCATTCTTAGGCCTATGCAAGGGTAGTTTCCATCATTTGTAGCCAGTATCCATATGGTGATACTCTATCAAGAGATCTCTAATCGTGAATGGAAAGTTCATAGGACACTCCAACTGAAACACATTAGAAATTAAATCCTTAGAAATAACAAGCATGTCAGCCCCATTATGTGCTTGGATAGTTCTTCTCTTGGGGTCATATCTGCTAGCTAGAGCTTTAATTAATTCTACATTTACAATCACATTGGGCACCACAAGTCTTCCAAAGTTCAACCTCCACAGGTTGCAAACTAGTTGAAACCTAAATTGTTTCCTGTAATGATACATGAAAAGCTCATACTCGTGTCGTGGTGTCCAAATATCCCCCAAGCCTTTATGTTTATCTAATAATCTATCCATTGAAGGATTCATTTGAGCACCCCTCCTGGGTCTTGGCCCCGACCCAGGGCATTGATCTATCAGGTCTTGATTCAAGAGTCTCTTCTCAGTTTTTGTTTCTTAGCTTTGGGTTTTTCTACATTTTCCTCCATTGTTTGAATTCTTAATCTTTTGAAAAATACAACTTCTCACCTAGGATTGGTGTACTTACTTGGGTCTCACCTCCACTAGTTTCTACTACGTGAGAACTCCTAGCTTTTCCTTTCTGCTTTTGTCCTCAGTGAAATATTCCAGACTATGCAACAATTATGCGATCAACTTGGGATATAATTCACTTCAACTCTGGCCCATAAATACACCACCCATTTCAGTTTTGTCATGGGGGGGAAGCATTTATTTTTAAATATCTAGACGATGCCTTGAGATGTCACATCAGTTAACAATCAATCATCATCACTGTATCGACGAGACTGCAATCCTTATTCCACCGATAGCCACCCTCTCCACCGATGAACAATTATCCTTCAATCTATCAACGGGATGCCAAAATATATTACCCCGATACACATTAATTCCCCCGATATATAATAATTCTTGATAATTTATGATCATATTGGGCCATTGGGGGAATGTAGACATTCGTTCCACCAATATTCATGTGTTACAATGGCGTGCTTACTTTTGTTGACTCTATCGGTCTATCAGCAGGAACGCCTTAGGAGTTAGCCTCGATAGGGTGTTGTTACACTGATACTAGGTTATGAATTGTTTTCATCGGGCCATCAGTGAGGCTATGGTGGAGGTTCCCCCAATAATGTATTGTTAGCCGATAGTGCTAATTTTTACTTAGGAAAAATTATGGAGTCTCAAACTTATTTATGGGTGTGACAATTTGGTAATGTGGGCTACAAAATGGATCTTGTCACACAAATTTCAACAATTTGTGTTGATCATAAAATTAAAATGTGATGAATTTATGTGGAATGTGGAGGATTGGTGGGTGGAGGCTAGTGAAAAATGTGAAATTTTTCAGTTCTAACAACTAGCACAATGAAAATAAACATGCATAGATCATACAAAAAAATAAGAGAGAATAAGAACCAATAATGGATAACTGAATAAAGCTTGTTGTCTCCAAGAAGACAAATACCACATATATATGGTGTTCATTACCTAGCTTGACCAGATTAATTTTAATCCTTTAATTTATAATATTCTTTACAATATCCCCATGTTACTATAGTTCTCCAAATAATTATGACAAGATGAATGCTAGTTCTTCAATAATGAAGATACTGTTTCAAGCTAGTTGCAAATTTGTAGTGGTTGAAAAAACTATTTGTTAGAGAGACAAATGAATCTCCCAACATTTCCCATGATTGAATAGGCTCTGCTACACTTGAAACTACTAATGCATGCATATCTAGTCAGTCAAATTGTCCAAAGTACTTTTTTAGGAACCAACTCAGTTGTTTTGTGGACTACATATACATCACATTCACTGAGCACACCTCCTACACTCTCCTATAACCAAAATTTTCAGGGAATTTCTCATGGTAATTTGGAAGTAAATTTTGGAGACACTTTTATAAAGAAAGCATGACTTCTTCATAGAGTTGTGTAAACATTTAAAATCCTTATCCCCAGAGCCACTCTACCAAATAGAATAAAATTATAGAAAATAAGGATATATTTTCCAATTAAAGAATTAGTCCAAAATATTACCTGATGAGCCTCCACCAAACACAACCTCTCTGGAATCCATTTGACTGCAGGCCTGAAATGGATGCACATCAAAAGAGACAAACCCACATTAATTATAAAGATGTTCCTTATGAACAAAAAGGAACACAACTAACTCACCAAGGAAAAAACATAGTAGCATTTGGCATGTAATTCTAAGTTAGGTGAACCTAGAGATAAGCTTGTCAAGAAATACTTGCAGCGTGATGAAATACTTGTAGAAGATATATATCATGTACTTCTAAGAGATGATTTTGAACACAAACACTTGTGATCCAAAATCAATTATGAGTGTATGGCTATGTTAAGTTTGTCCTCTTTGACAATCAGACAAAATACTCTTAGCCTTCAACTCACTTATATATAATAAATCCTTATGTCACATTTACATTAATTGATTAACACCATATGACTGTTACTGGTATATTTAAATATTTTGTATCATCTCCACTCATTCATGACCCACAATGAACATTACATTCTAGCACTCGCCATAATGTTATCTGTGGATTAATCCACTTTCAAGGCTCAATCATGTTTTGGCTTTAAGTATCTAGAATTTGCAAGATCCACATCAATCTAGATAAACATCTAGACTAATATATTAAGACTCAAAAGTCAAATATCACAAAAACAAGTAAACAACTAAAGACTCAAATCTTATCAGCAGGGGCACTTTCAAGTTTTACTTTCATAACACAACCAATGCAGAAGAAAGAAATACAGAAAGCAACTCAAACGGATATGAAAGTACAAGTTACATGAGTAACAACCATGAAAACAAACTGAAAAAAATTGTTGTATTAGCTGAACTCAAGAATAGATTATAAGTCAAAGATGACAAACCTTTAAATGCTATTTATCCAGTAGTTTACATAACTTCTCTATATTTATAAGTCAGGCAACTTGTAAAATGTATAATTGTTGGCATGGGAATGAAATTGGATTGCTGTTGATGTTTGTTATTCTCATGGACAAGTATTGAAGCACTTGCATGGGCGATAAAGCTTATTTGGATAGGCCCTGGAGACTTTTGAAAAGGCGAGCAAGGAATTTAGAGTTTTTTGTAATGAATTTGAAGTCAACGAGGCCCTCTGTAGTGAATTCAAAGGCAATTCGAAACCCTCATTGTTGAAAGTAAGCTGATAGGAAACATAGGTGTTGTGCAGTTTTCGTACACACGCCCCATTGAAAGTAGGGACCCCCCTTTTTTGCTCTAATTTTTGGTGCTTTGGCTCTTTGGTTTTGAGGCTTTGCTTGCTTAGGCACGTACTTGAATGATTATCTTGCTTGCATTAATGACCCCCCTTTATGCTACTCTAAATGTGTGAATCTAACTAAGAAACATGAAAACAAAACACCAAGGACACCTCAAGATTAGCCAAAAGAGAGTTACAATGAAAAGGAATGCAAATAAAATGAAACACAAACACTTTTACCTCCCTTGTTGTTGAAACTTCTTTGATTGGCCCTTGCTTAGATTGGTTGTGTGCTCCTTAGATGATAGATTGAGTGACTATAATGCAAGCTTCAATATGCAAAATGGTGAACAAAGATGGTTGAATGATCTAACAAGGCTTGGACAGCATGTAATTATGAGAGTGCAAAGTGTTGAGAATACAAAATGATAGCATAAGGGTGCAAGATAGCTAAGTGTTGTGGAAATGCCCTTGAGGAGGGGGTATTTATAGAAGAATTTGAATTCTCTAGGGAATTCAAGGGTCAAGATTGATCCAACAAGGCCAAGATGAAGGGCTATGGTGGGTTGAGAACCCACAAGCCCTCACATCTTGACATGTGGAGGGTGAAGTGGACAAGAGGATATGAGGTGGAGATGAGTTGTCAAAAAGGTACATGAGGTGGAAAAGAACATGCACCTTGGGGAGTGAGGAGATTTCCACAAAAAGGGATTTCTTGTCCCCAAGTGGGAGTGAAAAGGGACATTTGAGGAATTTTGGAATTCCTCAAAAATCTACATGGGAAAAGGAAAGGTGGTTGGGGATATAAATGTGTATTAAAAATTCACATTCCTAAGATGATCTAGAGGATAAAAGGTGGGCTCCAAAAGGGTGGGACTTGGTCACATGTGGAGATTGTGACAAGTCCAAGGTTCTAGAAGCCTTGGGAGAATGGAATGTGAATTAAAAATTCACATTTAAAGGAGGGGAGTCTAGAGAAAATAAATGTGAATTAAAAATTCACATAGGAGAGAGGGTTATCATTAAAAAGGAAAAATGGAAGAATTGACCAAAAAGAGGTGCTAAATATAGTTAATGATTTTGGTTAAGGTTGTGCAAATATTGGATTAGGCTAATTAACATAAGGTTAGAGGCAAGTGGCAAATGTTGGAGGATGTGACAAGGAGAGAGAAAGTGAGGAATTTTAAATTGATTTTTAAATCAAAAGGAGGATAAGTGACTAAATTAAATAAATTAGTGTATTTATTTAATTTAGAGAGGAATAAAGTAAATGACAAAGTATTAATTATTAAATTAAATACTTTATGGGACAAAGGGTGTAATATTAATTTAATAAATTAATATTAATATGATAGACGTGAATGCAACAAATTTAATCATATGGAAGTGATTAAATTTAGGTGTCTACATTTTGCCCCTCTTCGAAATATTGTTGAAATAACAATGTTTCGAAGAAAAGTGAATGTCGAGGATTGATGCCCCGGCCTGATGAAGAAGAAAGAGGATGCCCCAGTGTCTGGTTTGAAATGGAAGGAAGTGGTAGGGTATGCCCCCTCGAGAGGGCGGTTGGGGAAGAGAGAAGGGGCCCCAGACGACGTCTCGATAAAGGGAAAAGGAGGGGACCGTTGGATAGAGGGCGAAAAATTAAGCAAATTTGCCTTTGGAACGGAGTGGATCGGACGTACGGTGTGCGAATGGCGGCCTCGGGAAGTTTGGAATTAGTTGGGGGAAAAAAAAAGGTAAATAAAAGGTGAAAAATACATTTT
>VDFB02209128.1:0-11748 GCA_007258455.2 Sequoia sempervirens | reverse complement strand
CAAATAGTTAATTTTTGATTGCATATTTCATGTTGAATATATTTCTTTAGTTTCTTTTCCAATTCCAATGGTATTAGATAAGGATGGCCGTGATATAAATTGTATATTCCTTATAAGAGAAGAATCAAGTGTAATCACAACCAATTTATTTCGATTATACATGATTGGATATACAACTAGAGCTGGTGACACTATTGATGGTGAAACAATTTGTGATGTTATGACTATTAGTTGTGTAGGAAGTTGCAATATTAACTTATAGCTTGTGATAGGGATAACTTCTATTGGAGTTGTTGATTGATTAAAATGTACACTTGGTCCTTCTTAAGTTCTCAAGATAGAGACTTTATGTACCCTTGTCTTCTTCACTATAGTAAATTCACTTTCTTCAACTTCTTTATATATACTCTAACGGATACATAGCTATTGTAATTCAATGAAATTCCCCATAAGCTCAATAACCTTATGCATTCACTAACCCGTTATTACTATTATCAAGAATGAGTTGAGTAATATCTTTTATCAACAACACCTCTAGTTTTTACTAGTTAGGTTCAAGAATTGGGTTGGAAAAGACTCTTTCCATTTCATAATAAATTTTCAATACTAATTCATCATGTGTGTTCATTTTCTTTTATTTTCTCTAAGGTTAACCTATAGTAACTTATTTTCTTAACCTCTTTTTAATCTTTGCAATAGATTCCCTAAAAAATTCTAGGTGAGGAATATGCCTCAATATGGGAGACACCCATTTGTTGATCCTCCTAAAAAAAAAATAGTTTTTTTCTCATAGAGTTGGATTTTACATAACTAAAAATATACAGTTGATACTTTTGAGTGAACTAGTCTAGCGCAAGTATATCTTCTAATGATGATGGAAATTGAACCATATTTATATTCTTGGACTCTAACATCTTATGCATTTTGGTCAATTTCCTTGTTAGTTATAATAAAATATTGTTTTGTAGGACATCTAGGCAGTTTGTATGGTGCATTAAAAGACCTTTTCACCTTGATATATGGAAGTTTTAGGAAATGTATAAAATAGTTACCATGTTTATCCACGTATAAAGTGGCTTCAAGCAATAAAACCATTGATTTATCTCCTTCCATTATTTTCACCAACCACATGGAGAAGGCCTAATTAAATCTTCTATATTTTTCATTGATTTTTTTTAATTCTAGTTGTAGATAATATTCATATACTAGCACTTGTCCTAGTTGTAGTCCCAATATTTCTCTTCTTTCTAAGCTAGGTAATGTAAGTTTCCTTGCTAATGAATAAACCATATAAGAAGTTGTATAAAAACTTATAATAGTATCTTCAAGGGTTGTCAATTATTTATGCAATAATAATTTGAGATGAATGTAGCATGTCTTCTTCATTCAAAATGGAAATTATGTAGAGATACATCCAAGGATCAAATATTGTAACAATAGAAAATATCATGACTCTACTAAGTAGAGAAATTATATCACTAATTTCCTATTTGAAATTAATTCTCTATAGAGTCCTTGGTAATTTAGTTATATTCTTCTTTGTATGTTCCATCCACCTTTCACTCATGTTTCTTTCATAGTTATCCATAGCTTTATGAATTTTTTTTTTAGCTTCACTCTTATCTATCAAACTTGCCTTCCTATATAAATAAATATTTAAAAGTATCTCTCATGTCATCAATGGCTAGGTTTACTAAAGTTTGTCCTTCAATTATTACTATCCTTCATTTAGGATTATAGTTTTTGGTGTACACTCTATAATTAGTTTTGGACATTGTAGAGAAGTATGGAATCCAATAGATTTATCCAATATATTTTCACTATCTTTCTAACTCTTCTAGTAGCATCAACAATTAACATTAGTTATAAAAACTATACTATGTTGATTTGTCCAAAATTGGTGTTTGGAATCTTCCCCATCCTAGAGCGATTTATGATGTTGGGGTAACAACTTTAAATTCATACTTCATATTTTTGTGTAGAAGTCATTAATGCTTGCATACTATATCAAAATCAATATATTACTCTTTGCAACAATTTTGTGTTATAAATGCACTTATATTAATAAAAATAATGAAGATAATTTGACACATAATTTTTTTATAAAAAAAAATTACAAGAATTTGAGTTGTAAAATGTGCAACTTTGTGTATAATACTAGGCAAGGTTCAATTGAGAATCAAATTTATGTAGGATTACAATCTTTTGTTTTCAAAAGTGAAATTTATACCTAGCAAAATTCATTTTTAATTAAATAGAATGTATTAATTTCAAGACATGATGTTGTTGCACCTATCTCCAACTAGATTATGATTTTTTTACTAGTTTCATATGTAGTACAAAATACCAAAAATTAACCCTCATTTTACCTAGTTAAGGTGATTAAATTTCAACTTAACAAAATTAGGTAAAGATAAAACCTAGGGTTTACATGTAGAATTTTTTTCTTGATTATATTTATCAATGTTCCTTCACTAAGAAGCATGGAATAAATCTAAATTTGACTTTTCTCCAAATGACACTAGGATTATAGAATTCTTGTAAGAAACGTAGGGGTTATTTTTTACTCGCAAACCTCTTTTGGTCAAATTATTATGATCACATGATCAATTTATTATCTTAGTTTTTCTTAGATTTTTTTGTAGTAATGGAAAACTCATTATGTTTTCTATTGTAGCAATGACAAGCTCTTTACATTTTTTTTGCAACAATGGCAAGACATTGATGTTTTAGCTCAATTGTTAGATTGAAAAGAATATTAACTAGACTCAAATGGTGATTTAATCCTCAATATATGTCTTTGTAATTTGGGATCAATGGAAAAAATAGATTGAATTTATTACGACTATAAATTAGGTGATAAATTAATGTCATTGGTGGGAGAATGACAGGTGAATTTCGTGTGGAAGTATAATTAAAGATTAAAATTTAAAATGTTCAATTTAATGCTATAGTTCTATAAGTTCTTAAAATTCTTCATTATTATTTTTGGGAATCTATAAGTGAATTGAAATTCTCAAAGATTATTGTTTGGTTGACTAAGGGGTTAGTTTTTGAAAAATGTTTTATTGTGCTTGAAAAAATGCATGCGAGAAATTTCAAGTGAACTAGACTTTTGATGAAGCTATAATGTTTAATTCCACATGGCAAAAAGGAGGTGATGTCAACATGATTCTAGAATTATGTCATCATAAGGAAGAGATCATTGTCATTATGACATAAACAAGTGAGGATGACATTAACAAGTCATCAATAATTATAGAGTTTATAAGAAATTCCAAGTGAACCAAATTTTTTGATGAAGTGATTATGAACTTAGTTAAAATGAGTATCAAACATCTAAAAATAATATTCTTTCATTTAAAAGTTTATGGTAAATTGCAAGTGAGCTATATTTTTTCCTTTTTGGTGAAATGATCAATGTTCAAATCAGATGGGCATCAAATCTCCACAAAAAATATTCTTACTTTTAAAATTCTATGAGAAAAGTGAAGTGAATTGCACTTTTATTTTTGGTTTTAAGTGAGATTTAGATGGATATCAAGTTTCCACAAAGGATCAATATTGAATGTTTCCACATTATTTTACTCCTATAGGAAAAGTAAAGTGAACTAGATGTTTTATGAAGTAATGTTAGGTTCACTTCAAGGGATAAATTCTACAAGTTAATTTCTCTCTTATTTTAACTCCTTTTGAAATTCCAAAAGAGACATGGGATTATTTTGAATGTTCTATCTAGATAGTGAAATTAAATAATGAAAACTACCCATCATAAAAATTTGACCACCTTGTTGAATCATTGCTAACACTTAGGACCAAAAAAAAGGTTGTGTTTTGAGATACAAAAAAAATAGTTAAATCAACAAGAGAAATACTCCAAAGACTAATTGAAGTACAAGAAAACCAAAATATTATCAAATTCATAATTTAGCAAAAAACTAGCAACATGAAGGAAAAACCCCAAAAAGAAAGAAAGAAAAAATATTATAGATAACAACCTAGTTATCTAGGAAAACCAAAGTGTGTGCATGTGGTTGATTCCATTTCTTGAAGAAATTTGAACCTTAGTTACACAAAATGAGCATTAAGCTACTTAGGTTTGTCTATCCTAATGAACTACTTAGACATTTCCTCACTGTTAATAAAGTATCCATCACCTTGATAAGGTTGTCTCTAGATTCCCTTCAAGATATTGTTGCACTACCACCCAAGTGTCCATAACCCTAATAGAGTTATCAATTTCAACCAATGAGTTGAATTTATTTTGGTTTTTCATTGTTTTCTTTTGTTTTACTTTTTGATAGTCTTGTTGGAAGAATAATGAGTTTGTCATTGATGCATTTTTTGGCAACATGAGCATGTGGGATGAGCACAAGTTGTACAATTACACAGTTTAGTGTTGTCATAGATGTTAACATTGTATTCTAGTATGAAGAACCTTGTGAAAATTAGTTTGTATAGCTCAAGCATGTTTGAGGATTATTATCAAGTGCAATATTGCAAGAAGGTTTGATCTGGTGAAGGAAGTTGATATGGAAATTGACTAAGTGTCAATACAGGTAATTACGGTAAATACAGGACATCTGGTAACTAGGTTCGTATTGGTCTATTGTGTAAGATCTTGCTTTGCAGCTTTGATATAATTTTGTTGGTTGATAGAGGAACCTAAATCTAGAATTTCATATTTTTTTGGATCCTAGTGTTGAAGTTATGAATGACAGTTCAGTTTTGTCTTGGATTAGTAGAGGTTTCTAGTTCGTTATGCATGTGTTTGGTGAATCTGCACTTCTCCATGAATTGGAATCTAGCTTTGTGGTTTTGTGGAAATGTTGAAAGGTGTCAGTATAGTGTGTGTTCCAAATGGCATAGAATTTTGAGGTTTTCATGTCTAAATGTGGTTGTACATTTGGTGAATTTTGATATTAGGTCATTATTGATGCAATCTAATAAGTTTTGTGTGTTGCGTGAGTTTGAATATGTATTGATCTATTATGTGGGAACTATTATAGGTCCATGCTAGACCTATTTTGATATTTTATGAGTGTTGAATCTTAAGCATGAAGTATGTACAAGGTATGCTGAGTCGACAAGGTATAATTAATATGATACATCTAATTAGGTTGACCTAATTGACGTTTTAAGTATTTGTGAATGAAGTGAATATATATGTAAGATATTTTTTGGTGTTTTGAAGATAGAGATGTGATGTGATGTATAGTTGATGCAAATTGTGCGAGTATAAGGTGCATGTAAATCAGAGTAGAGTGTTAGCACAGATCAGTATGAAGTGTGCAAAGTTTGTATTTTTAGCTTCAACGAAATTATAATTTATGCATATGTTAGATGCAATTGTAACAGTTCAAATTTGGTTGTGTGTCACCAATCTCTTCTATATTTTCTTCTATCAATGGGCAATGAGTCCACTTGGATAGTGATTCCACTTGCAATGAGCACTTTTGTAATATACTATAACTAGTTATAATATATTGTGAGCCAATCCTCATCATGGTTTTTCCCATTTTGGGTTTTCCAATTTTAAAACTGGGTGTCTGTGTTATGTGATGTTGTTGGCTATTTTCATGCTTTCACACCATCAGAATATCCTCTCAGACTTCGTCTTGACCATGAAGCTGTATGTGCTTTGGTCTCTCCTTTAGAGATAATTGCTTGATAGTATGCTGTGAATAATGTGATTGATTAGTGTCCTTGTTTGATTGTTTTGTTAACTAGGAATCAGAGGATTTAAAAGGGCTCATGATAAGCTCTTATATGAGTGAAGGATAAGTTAAATTTATAAATTATTAAGAGTAACGGAAGCCATTATAGCAAATAAATTTGAGGGATATTTGATATTCTCTTGATTTATTATCATCCCGACCTTAGCACTCAATAAATGATATTGGATTTAGTTTAGAATTGTAGTGGGAGCAAGGGTTTCATCGATGACCTGATAATGTCATAAGATTTGAATTACTTGACCGATCCGATGATAATATAGTCTCCTCAATCTCTGACAGTCCACAAGTAATAGTTGTTGCATGCCTACCTTTTTGGGCCTGATATTTTGCGTAAGCTTTTAATTTAAGTCAGTCTTGGATATTGGTAGTTTAAGTAAGAGAAAAGAAAAATTATGGCATGTCGAGTTGAGTGAGAGTTTCCTCCTTAATTTTTGGTTTCGGTTGCCTTGCATGGAGGAAAAGGACTTTTAGTTGGTTATGAATTATATTTGCTGCATGTTAATGTGGTGGAGGAGACCGCTTCATAGGGAGTGTGGCTGCAAGTGGAAGGGACTGGGCGCTGTATGGCGGATGTCGCAGTTCTAAACAAAGTCTTACTCCTAATACAAAAAAAAAAAGGTTCATTGGATATAGCATAAGGGAGCTATCGCTGTGAAGGAAGATTACAACAATTGACTCGGGGATCCAACAACCTGGGGATTCCATGAGATCACATTTCTTGGAGCAAAATCCTTGGAGAGGGTGGTGAAGAAATAACTCCGAAATTTGTTATTGGAGGGTTGTGAAATCTTACTGTGGTGTCAAAGTTGAAGGGTTTGAAGTCGGGATTGAAGCTTTGAAAGAGTTTCGAGCTGCAGCTAGAGATTTGTCCTGACAATACTTTCAGCTCAGAGATTTGTATCTACCCAGGTTCCTTTGTTCTTTAAATCATTCTTCTATTAAGTTTATTTGAAGTAATTCATTAATAGATTCAAGATTGAGATCCTGGAATTTAGCTCTGTATGTTCTTGTTTGCATTTTTTCCTGGTATTGTGCTCGAATTAATTGTCTTAGTAGGAAATATTCCTTGTCATAATTTTGCTTTAATGTTATTTGCAACTGGCGTTGAGTCCGACTCTTGAATTAATGAATTTCATCCTTGTTAAGAATTCCTTCCATTTTAATTGGCCCTGTTCTCTTCCTCTTGGAAAACTGAAGCTCTTCCTGTGTCATCAGTGTAGCCCCTCTGCTCTTTTGAATCCTTCTCACTCTGTATATCGCTGTGAGATTTAATCATCCGTATCACGGGGTTTATGTGCTTTGAATCTTTAATACAATATTGGACTGTATTTGGCATTAAGCTGATTCCTGGAACATTAAATTTATTTTCTTTTAAGAATTTTTCCCCATCTTGTAGGCTCGTAATGTTCTTGTTGGTGACTATATGAAATGGAACGATGATGCCATAGATGGCTTCAGAACAATAACAATTCTTTCTTTTAGTTTCTATGCTCTGCAACCATGTTCTATGCAGCCTTGTATTCTAGTCACTCAGTAATGGCATTCCACGTATTTGTACTTGTTCTGCTATCTGGTGGGTTGTTTATCCTCTTAAGCTGGTTTCTAACTCAGACATGAATTGTTTCAGTAGAAGAACAAATGAAAGACATGAATGTACCAAGCAAGCAAGAAATAACAAAGAAAGAAAGATGAGATGGTTTTCTTGAGAGCTATGCCAGTTTTCAGACCATGGTATGCAGTCTCTACACTCAGAAAATTTAGTCTTAATTGCAAAGAGCTTAAAACGAAAAATTCTATTCAAAACAGCAGATTGCGTATCAGTACACTAATCTACAAACACAGTACTACTGAAAATACGAACAGTGAATATTCACAGATCTGACTGAAATCTCAAGCACTGCATCTATTCTCTATTGAAACTGAAAAGAAAAGAGACTCTATATAGATCATGATTAAAATTAGAATATGTTCCCTTTAAATAGGCAAGTGCACTATCAATCTGAATAAGAGAAACTAGATGAGGTGTCAAGTAAAGCGTTGAGTTAAGTTTACAACTCACTTGAGTGACTTAGTTTGACCGAACAATCAACTAGTTCAATATCAATCACCCTTCACTGAATTAATATCAGACTACATTACATCCACAAATTGCTTGAGTCTCAAGTTGTTGAAAGGGTGCTAATCTCAAAGAAGACTCTTTACATGGTTGGGACTTATTCTCCTATATAACTATGTCCTCTTTATGCTGATCTCTCAACTGCATGGGAACCAAGGTGAACTCTACCATCACTGCTGCACCATGCTAATGCTAATGCTAGCCTTTGCTGTGCCTTCAACACACCTGCGAATAGATCAAGATTTTTGCTGGGCACATTTTTGTTGTTAGGGGGAAACTACAGCATACTGTTGCATTTCTGAAGGAAGAACACCTTTAGAGCAACACGGGGAAAGCTGGAACACTCCCTCTTTATGATGAAGGTGTTCTTCACCAAGTCAAGATTCTATCATAGCATCTTGGACCTCCCCTCAGGCGTATTTTCATCTTGTTGACTATCTGTGAACTCAAAGAAATATATTCTTGGATCACTGTCCCTTCTATACTATGAAATCTCTTTAGAATCTTCAAGGTGTATATCCCTTGTACAAGGAAAACTTCAGCACCAACTTGCTAACTGCCTTTGTGCTTCGTGTTAACTTCATGGACAAAATTCTTCTCACACCACATCATAAATTGTTCAGGACTAATTGAAATAATAAGCTCATCTATATACATGGCCTAGATAAGTAGATCAGATCTATCAAATAAAGAATTAAAATTTGCAGACTTAGACAAGCCTAACTTGAGTAAAAAAAAAAATTCATCAATCCTGAAATACCAAACTTGTAGATCATGCATTGGCCCATAGAGGACCTTTTTCAATCTGAGTTCATGGGCATCTTGATCATGCATCTCAAAACCATTGACAACTGAAGCAAAAGCCTCAACAAAATCAACTTCGAGTTAAACATTTTTTTGAATTGAAGTTGTTTGGTATTGATATTGAGGTGAATTACGTAACTTGAGTTGTGAAAGTAATATTGCTTCGATTTTGAGTTTGATATTGTTTTTGAGAACAAGCTTTGTTGTCACCTTGTTGGGAAACCCTTGATTTAGTGATTTATCAGTCTTCCAGAGAAAAGGGAAAGAAGGGTGTTGCTTTATTTTGGCCTTCATTTATGGTTCTTTGTGAACTATTGCTCGTATGATTTATTTGATGATTATGAGTTTTGCCTTGCACTTGAAAATATTTTCGTTATGAAGATTTTGTGTAGGATGGAGTTTGCCTTGTTTAATGCAATTTATCATGAGGCTTTACATGTTGTGCATAGGGCTTATCCTGATGGTGTCTTTTGAGATTTGTTGTTCATAAGGGGAGTGGCTTTCAATGGGGGCCGAGACCCGGAAGTGGTCTCAGGGTAACTCATTGGAAGTTTGTTAATCAAGTGAAAATGATAATATTTATTTAGGGGTTTTGAATAGAATCACACATTAACAAGATATAAGTGTATGCCTCACTCATGGCTCAAGTGCTTGTATGGGCTTGAGATGAGTTGAGAAGGCCTGGAATGGAAAAATCATTGTCTTGTCCTTATGAAAGACAATCGATGCCGCATAGGATTGCATGTGGGGCCGGGTTTCGTAAGAGGTCACCAGGGTAACCCAAGTTGGGGGCCGGGACCTAGGAAGATTCGCCAGGGTAACCAATGCAACATTGCGATGACACTCTTCCCTAAACAACAATGTTAGTTTTTGTTTCCCTCTATGTTATTCTTGGGTCTCTGGAAGCACTTGTTGGCATTTGTATGTTGATGTTTATTTGGTTATTCCTTATGTTGGACACATCATGTGTTGGTTATATTTTGTGCTGAGATATCCTTATGTTATTGTGGATTTTGTTGTGAAGTCTTGTACCCTTGTTTTGTATGATGGTTATTGTTGGGGATCCTTCTTGTCATCTCTTAGCACGGGGGGTGGGCCTTCAGGTCCACGTGGTTGGGTGGAACGTGCTATGCACCCCATTGGGTCCCTAGTTGTCGATCGGGAAGTGCGAAATTGTACCTTGCAGTGACTCCTGAGTTGTACCAGAGTTGGATCCAGTGTAATAGCTTTGTACTCCTTCATTTTAAATGTATCATTCTATATTATTGTATCTTCCCCATTCATGTTGGGAAGCGGCATTGTAATATTGTTACTCTTGACTAATATATTGTCCATATACATGTTATATTATGGTTACTGGTGTATACATACCATCTATGTGATGTAATGATGTTGTTGTAAAAGTAATGCAGTCTTGCAAACCCAAGGGAATTGTTATATGTAGTTTTTGTTTAGTTTCTTGTCATGTGATATATGATTATTATGATGTATGTTAATACTTAAAAAAAATTGGTACCATAAATGCTTGATGTAATGTATCCTTTGGGCTTGCTTTATGTGTGGGCATTGCCAATCACTGTAATTAGGATTGAATGTTTAAATGCTTAAGTGGTTTAAAATAATATTGATTCACCCCCCCTCTCAGTATTCTAGGTGTTCAACAAGTCTTTTAATATTTTTATTTTCAACTTGCAAGAAATGAAGCATGCTATTAGATTAGGAATCATGGTGTGGTGAATGTGGTTTTTTTTTTTACTTAATACACAACTAAAAAAAACAATCCTAACTGCTTAAGAGCTATTAAAGTGTATGATGTATAAGGCTTCTAGATTTTTAGGATGTATATAAGAAATAAAATAATTTTCATGGGGCACCGAATGTAGCTAGCATTAGTAACCAAACTTCAAACCTCAATTATGACAACCCTTTATAAAAGGAATAATTATAGCAAAGTCACCTTTGAATTTTACCATCCTCCCTTTATTTAGGAATTCTACCAACATAAGGACCTCTAGGCTAATGCAAAATAAAACAAAGAAAATAAAATGTAAAACAAATAGGCGACTAACCAAAAATAAAGAAGTAAAAAATCCTAACTAATTATGTATAGGTTTGGATAGACATAGTTTATGACCACAAGGATCAAAATTTATATTCACATAATTTTCTAGTATGTATAAGAGTATCAAGGTATACATTATAGTTACGAGTTTTGCAAATTTACCCTTATACTCATAAACGCATATTTCAATTACACTACATTTGTATTCAATGCAATAATCATGAAGGGCCTAATAAAGGGCCTAATAAATAAGGTAGTTAATTGCATTTATGATTAATCCACATACATGTTTCTTTCCTAAATCTCTATAATCAAGTTCATTAGTATTGTGATTTAATGTGAAAAGGAGAGATACAACCTAACTTGTAATTTCCTCAACTAGAAGTGCTTGTTCACTATTAGTTAGTTCATCTGATACCTCTTTATTTTTAGGAGGTCACAATTCATGATGTATCATTCCTCTTGCATCAAGTACATGAAAATAATTATTAAATCCATATGTTAGTAATCCATTGCAAAAATCATATTCAACACTTTTAACTTCTAAGGTAAGGAATTTCTCTTTTTTCGCGTCATCTTGTTATATGTTAGGTAAATCAAAATATGTTTTCTTGAGTGGGTTCACATTATTAATTTTCACTAATCATCTACGTGTTCACTACAATCACACAGACAACTTATCTTCTTTAGGGCTCTAATTTTGTTGGTGTACCCTTAAGATGATCATTGTGTATAGTAATTGATTTTCTTCAAGAAAAAATCCCAAATGCCTTCATTACTTTCTTGAATATCTAGATTAGTAACATGATAACTTTCATTATCTAAATATGATATACATGAATTTGTGCTATTTAATTAAGAAAAATCCTAATTCCTTCATTACTTTCTCCTAATGCCTTCATTACTTTCTTGCATATCTAGATTAGTAATGTATGATAAATTTCATTATCTAAATATGACATAGATGAATTTGTGCTATTTAATTTAGTAAATTGTAAGGGAAAAACATCATTTAATGGAATTGGAAA
>VDFB02209121.1:0-41268 GCA_007258455.2 Sequoia sempervirens | reverse complement strand
GTATTATCTATTAGAATTTCTTGTTGAAATGCGAAGGTTTCATCTGCGTTTGATAGGAATTATGTAGAAATCCTCCTGTCCATTTTACTTCATGCATGTGAGCCCTGTAAAATTTGTATATTTTTTATTACTGCAAAGTGGTCCCATAAAGAGGGCTTTGGAACCAAAATTATGTCAATATGTGCGATAATGAGAGCTTTTGAACAATGAGTCGACAGTGTGTTGCTTTGAGCTTTTCTGTTGTCATCAAAGGATAAAGGATAGAGGGATAGTGTTAAAAGTCGCGGTTGTTGTCCTCGTAGGCATAAATGCAAACAATGGGAGCATAAAGAATGCAGTAGAAACCTATTTTCTGTCAGCAAGCATTTAAATTATCTCATATGTCGTGGTTACTATTCTCATAGGTAGACATGTAAAATATGAAAGCATTTATAAGGCAAGTGTACTGTTCTACAAAACTCCTCAAGGAAATGGGCTTATGGGGAATGCAATTAGTATTAAATCTGGACACCTTGATATTCACATGTTAACTTTGGTATTTTTATGGAGTTGGTAGCTCTGATTTACTCTTCTTTCATCTGATATCTAATTAATTAGGTGGCTGTTAACTAGTCTTTAGATACATAATAATAAAAAGAGAAATAATTATAAATATCCTTGTGGACATTTTAATTATGGGTTGTCATTTGTACTTGCATGTAGATGGATTAAGCACTCAAAAGTCACAGTATATGTAGCGTGTCAGCTAATAGGTCCATGTGACATTTCAGTCATGTTAAAGTAGTCAATTCCATATTTGTCATTTATCCTTGTATCATTAGATAACTAATTAATTAGGTAACTGTTAATTAGTCTTTAAATACACAGTAATTAAGAGAGAGAAAAATACAATTATCCTTGTGTACATTTTACCTGGTGATCAAATTTAAGGTACAGACATATGAAGCAAACAACAATTTGAGATTTTGTAGTTGGAAAACTTAGACTGAATGCTTAGGAAGTTAGAGAATTGTATCTTGGGGTTATAAAAAACTATGTCAAATATGTTTTAGAATCCAAATTGCAATGTTGCCATAGAGGAGTAAAGTAATATTGCTTGATAAAATAATTTTAGGCTTCGTGCAAAAGAGCAGTTAAATTCATTGCTAGAAGATTTGTGGTACATTAACCTATGGCAACTAGTTTGTGTAGTTAATCTGAGTTACATTTATACTTGTGTCTCTTGAATCTAAAAAATGCTTGCTAGTGTTTCAATGGTTTTGGCTATTAGTATCCATCGCAGTGGGAGTATTATATATTGCAATTCTAATTTTGGGAGTTGTTTGCATTTTGGTCATTTCCTTGAGCTTTATTGCTATTTTTTTAGAAAAAAACAAACAAATGGTCTTTGTTTTCTAATCAAAGCTTATTAAATGGTGCAATGCTTTTGATTGGAAGAAAAGAGGTGGTGTAGCGGTCCAGCTATGGCAATTTCTTCAAGAAAAGAGTACAAGGTGAGTTTCTAGAATGAACCTTCTCCGTTGTTTACAATTGCATATAGTAGAAAAAGAAAAAGGTTAATTCAAGATTCTCACTATATTGATTGTACTTGTAGTCATATCATTGCTTTTTGTTATAAGGACAATCTTTACAAATGGGTATTGTGAGTGGCATATGCTATATGGTTCATAAAAATTAAGCAATTGGGGTTCAAAAGTAGATCTTTGTTGGAATAACATGATATCAAAAATGCAATTATTATCCAATCAATTCCTTTGGTGGTTGATTGCACTTTATAATTTAAACCTAGTCTTTTTTATTTTGAGAGTTTGATTCTGAATCCATATGCATACTTTGATTAAAACTACTGGCTGAAGGTGCATAATTCATTGATGCAAAATCAATGCATTGAATGGCATCTGACTAAAGGCAAGGCTGTTTGGATTGCTAATTAGTCTTTGAATATATAACAATTAAAAGAGATAAATAAGTATAATTATCCTTGGCCACATTTCACATTTTGACCTTTCAATCAAAGTCAATTAACAAAGTAGTAGTTAGACCTAAAAAAGGTTCAAGGACTATGCTGATAGAAAACCATATTTTGGACAATGGCTAGACAATTTGTTGAAATTGCTTTACAAACTTTGAAGCAAATGCATTTTTCCTTTTGTTTACTTTCATTGTACATCTTAAATAGAAGTTGGTTTTCGCATTGCTGCAATGCATTTGGATACTTTGATTATAAAATCATAGTTTAGATCATTTTAAGTGTTATTGATTCGAATCTTTCCTTGAAATACCAAGGATTCATCTGAGTCTTGGAGGCAATGTACAGTTGTCCTATAAAGACAACTTTGGAACCAATGAACTGTCAAAAAGGATAGAGGAATATTGTCAAATATTGTGGTTATTGTCCTCATAGGCACACATGCAAAACATGGAAGCATATAGAAAGCAAGTGAACTCTTAATAATCCCATGAAACATAGTCTTTGTATGCATCCATGCATAGAGGTTTGCATGTATATATGTGTGCATGTAATTATGTATATATGAATGCATGTATCTATGTTACCATGTATATATGTGTGTATATAATAGATTGCTATTGCATTTGCTTTAAATTCTTTTTTGTGGATGGCACCAGCTAGCCATCTAGTCATATTGTGGTTATTGTACATATTGCTTTTTATATATATGATCTCAATTTCATAAGTTATTTTCATATCGGTAAATTGGCATTTATCTATTTTTGCAACCCATGGGAGTGGCTTTTTGAATCGTGTTTGTTTTAAAATCCTCATGAAAATGCAAATGCATAGATTCATTGATGGCTATGTGCCTTCATGCATATATGCATATTTATAGGATTTATTGCTATCATGTAAAGGCCACATAAATATTCATTCCCCAAGTCTATGTGGTCATTTGAATATGTGCATATATTAAGGGATCTATTGATACATGGATATATGCATCCATGGATACATGAATACATATATATATATATGTATGTGTGTAATCATGTATGTATGTATATGTGTAAATATGTGTACATCCATGCATGTATGTATGCATTTGTGCATTGAAGCATGTGTGCAGCTATGTGTCTATGTATACATTTTATCCAGCAATCAATGTCAATTAATAAACTAGCGCTTGTACCTAAAGAATGTTCAAGGATTGTGCGAGTAGAAAACCATATGCATATCAATATGTTAGAGAGCATGTATCTATGCATAGGTGTGTATTGATGCTAATTGTTCTGAATTCTGGTTGCATGTGATTGCATTAAACAATAAAGAATAAGTGCTAGATAATTGAAGTAAAATGACCCCATTCAGTTGGCAGATCAATTTTTTTCAGCCCTTTACATGTTATTTGAGAGTTTTGAAGCTTTTGCTGTTCATTGGAAATCTTTGAAGCTTAAATGTCACAGTATATGTAGCATATTACCCAATAGCTCTATCTCACATTTCATTCATGTTGATTTAGGCAAGTTGATATTTCTCATTTACCCTTGTATCATCTCATATCTAAATAATTAGGCAACTGCTAATTATCCTTTAAGTGCATAGCAATTAAAAGAAAGAAATAATTACAATTATCCTTGTGTACATTTGAACTATTAATCAAAGGCAATGAACAAACTAGCCCTAGAAAACCATGTGCGTGTTAATGTGTTGAATAACATGTGTTTGTGCATAGGTGTTTATGGATGCTATGAGTTGTGATTTCTACCATTGTGTAGCACTTACTATTACTTGTACAGCCAAGCCACATGCAAGTAGAATTCATAATTCATGGCATCTAGATACACTCAAGGACAAATACAAATCAAGGTTGTTGGCATCCCGATAAGAAAGATGATGAGATATATCTAATTAATGTATGTCACCACATATTATTGAATAAAGATGATTTGGTTAGGCAGGTTACAAATGAGAATCCTTATTGGTGTGTGACTAATGCTCTTTTTGAAGACTTGTCAAGAAAATTGCATGCCAATACTATTAGAAAATAGGTAAAATCAGATTTATTGATTGACTATGATTGATGGATCAAATGTGTACAAGGATAGTTAAATAATTAGGTAGCTGCTAATTAGTCTTTAAGTAGATAATAATTAAAACAAAGAAATAATTACAATTATCCTTGTAGACATTTGAATTGTTGATCAAAGGCAATTAACAAAATAGCACTAGAAAACCATGTGTGTGTTAATATGTTGGATAACATGTACTTATGCATAGATGTTTATGAATACTATGAATTCTGATTTCTGTTTGCATGTACCTAGTTTAAACATTTAATAGTTAGTGCTTGATAATGGACTAAAATGAACTTGGGAAAATGGAAATAGAATGACCCCATGGAATTGGAACATCAATGTTTACATGGCTTTAACATGATAGCAGATTTGTGTCCATGAGACTTATTTGAATCTCAAATGTCATACTGTATGTGGCGTATTAGCTAATTGGCTTAACATGATAGCTTTCAAACAAGTTAATTCAGCGATCAATCAAGCTAATTGGCTGATGAATTAATTGTGTTCCATGGTTAGTCATAGCTAATTATTAGTCATCTTTATCCTCCAAATCAGTTAAATCAATCTTGCCTATTCACATTCATAGATACACAATCTTTCTGACCATTTTGTGTGCTTTTAATAGAATAGGAGCTTTAGAACAGGATATGTACATTCATCTAAGCATGATAAGACGTGGATTTCTGATAGATATTATGGTTTGAAATGCTCTCATGAATATGCATACAAAATATGGAAGCACAAGCAAAACATGTAAACTGTTTGATAGAATTCCTCGAAGAAATGTTGGCTCTTGGTGTGTAGTGATTGCAAATTATGTAGAGAATTATTTGTCGAAAAAGCATTTTGCAAACTTTCAAGCAAATCAACTAAATAGCTGATCAAGTTAACTGTGAATCAAGTTACTTGACCAATCAATGAAACTAGTTCATTGATAGATCAATTTTCCTGAATAGTTAATTATAGTTAATTAAAAAACATCTTTATACACCAAATCAATTAAACCAATCATGGCCATTCATATGCAAAAAAGGAATTTCTTGAAAAGGCTTTATAGACAAGGAAGCAAATGCAATTGCTAGGTGCAAACCAAAATTGCAAAACCTTTGCTAACATCTTCCTTTCTGTTTCTTGTGCTACAAATATTCAACAAGCTATAGCTGTCCATATTAATTGTATCCCTTCGTCTATGTTGAAGCCATCTATTTAGTCTATTGCTTTTGCTATTATTTCATGGAAGCTCAAATGTTATAGTATATGTGGTGTAGCAGCTAATAAGTCCATCTCACATTTCGCTCATGACAATTTAGTTTGTCTCATCTCTCTCTGATACACTAATCAAAGTCAATTAACAAATAAGTCAATCTTACACTTGACTGATGCAAATTAAGTCAATTCTATCTTTTACTCATTAATGAAATTAACTAATCAGCTTAACAAGATGGCTTTTAAACAAGTTAGGTCAGTGATCAATCAAGCTATTTGACTGATGAGTCAATTGAGTTTAATAGTTAATCATAGTAATAGCAAAAAAATCCTTGTTAGATGATGTCATAGTTGAATTTTCTTTTGTGTGCCTATCTGCACTTTTGCTATAGCTTGAAGCAATGATGCTTTATGGTTCAAGTATTCAGTGTAATTGGAAACCTTTCTTGATTTAAATTGATTGATTTAAATCTGTTTAGAAACCATACTTACAGTGGTTCTTTAGGCTCGATGCAAAACAACAATATAGTTAAAATGCATGGCGAAAGCCTGTAGAGAACCATGGTCACACTTGTGCATTTGGAATTCAAGAACCTATGATAAATAGTCTGCCAGGTTAATCTATTTTCAATTAATACTTGTTTCTATTGAATCTAAAAAAAAAACTTGCTGGTGTATTTCAGTGTTTTGACTATTAGTATCCATTACACTATCACTGTCATCCATTGCAATTATAATTTTGGGAGTTGTTTGCACAAATGTGTTTTGATGAATTGTAAAACCCAACTTGCATTTTTGCGATAAAATGAAGCAAAATAAATAAAAGTAGCAATTTGTTGCCTTGAGTGACTCATCTCTTGGTGTTCATTCAATGAGCATAGGAGCTTTTGCTCTGTCACTATAAACGTCCCCTTTGTATTGATAAAAGCTGTTAGTTTTCAAATTTGTCTTTGCTTAAATTTATTTGTATATGGAGTAACATTGTTTTCAAATCCATGACTGATAATAACATGTATATTAGAAAAATTTGAATCAAAATACACAAATCATTTAAAAAATAATATTTCTCTCTTTGTCTTATATTGCTACAGATAGACCTTTTTATTATACCACAAATGGAGATTCTTACTCCAAACAAGAGGGAATAGAAACATAAGATGCAATTGTTAGCCAGGTCCTTCATTGCTTCCTTCCTATTGGTAGATATCACAAAAAAGTAAAAACCTATTTCTAAGATGACAATGAATTTAAGGCACTTGAAATAAGTTTGTCTCTATAATATTGCCCACACTTATTTATCCCCAGCAGCTATGTATTGGCTTATAGGTAGATATAACAGTTGAAAATGCTATTGTAGACATATATTCACAATGTGGAAATATAGACAAGGTCCAGGAATTGGAAACAAGGAATGCATAGGAAACATAAGCTATGAAATACAATGACATGTAGCATAAACAAGTAACAGTTTAAACTCCAATAATATGTGAAAAATATTTTATGAACATTAATTTTTTATCAGATTACTTTTGCAAAATACACGTACAGTAATGCAAAAAGGGTATCTGGTAATTTTGCTATCAATTCATATGACCCAAGAACTGCTTCTAACAGAGACACACTTCCTCCTCCATCTGTTTTAGTTTAGCAGAATCTGGTCAAGAACTTTATTTTGTTAAATGAAACAATCAGGAATTTGGAAAACAAAAAAAACAATGGATTGTTGAGCTTTCTAATTCATCATGATTTTTCAAAATTTTTACCCCACTTTTACAGCATACTGAATAACAAGCAACTAAAAACAACATTGAGAACTCTACAATGCTCTTGTAGAATGAGAACACAAACAAGTATTCAAGGGTACCTATGCTGTTTACTTCTGCTCCAAACTCTAAAAGAAGGCTCGCACAGTCTTGGTATCTATTTGTTGTTGCAATGTGCTAAACATAGGATATCAAAAAGATTTGTCATATTGTTTTGAACTCTCAATAAAAAAAGAATCTCCACATTCTAGCATCAAAGAAAATGCATTAACGTCAAAGGAGTTTGAAATTGAAGATAACAAACCTAATAGCACTCACTTGGATAAACTGTTTTCTATAGTGTGAATTTTATTCGTTCCTAGCGTCAAGGCAGGAATACTCATGCATTCAGTTGGAATGCTTTTAACTAGCAGCATTGGGCAATCACATTTCGGCATTTAACATATTACTTTATTTTTTTGTATAGTTTGAATTTGAGAGCTATTTTTTATATTGGAAGATTAGCATTTATCTATTTTTCTATTCGTCCGAGTAGCTTTATAAATCGTTTTCATTTTAAAAATTTGGGAAAATGCAAACGCATAAATTGATTAAATAAATTTAAGCAAAGTCAAAGTTAAAAAGGTGGCGGCTAGAGGTACGTAATCCATGAATGCAGATTAAACGCATTAAAATATCAGGAAACAGTGAGCACATAAATTGATTAAATAAACTGCTAGTTTATAAACCGGTGAGTAGATCGCACGACCCATGGATACATATTAAATGCATTAAATGGCATCTGGATCGAGGTGAAGGCACTAGAATGGCTTGGTGGCCACGCGTGGCCAGGGTACTTTGGTCATTTAATATAGAGTTAAGCAACTTGCTATGCATCTCTATTACTTTGCGTGTGTTGTTCTTGTGTTTTGTGCCGGTTCTGGCGAAGAGTTTGTAGCGCATCGAAAGCAGCAGGATGCCAGGTCAGCAGAGTCCCAACCCGTAAACGAAGTTACTCGAGGTGATAATTTGTTATTTTCCAGTTTTTCCATTAAAGTATAATGAAGTCGCGGTTTCATATGTTTTAGTTGATCCATCAATTTCATCACTTTGTGCCCGACAGCGCCGCGCCGCATGTATGTATGCATGTCTCTATGTACATATGCATTTATCTATGTGCATATCTATATAAACATTTGTAGATGATTATATATGCATGTATGCATATGTCTCTGGATATATCTATGCATATATGTATTTATGCATATATGTATGTGTGTATAGATGCATCTATGTGTACATGCATGCATGCATGCATATGGATGCATATATGTTTACGTCCATACATGCATTTATGTGTGTCTACATGGATGTATCTGTACATATATATACATATGTATACATATATGTGTGTGTCTATATGTCTTTTCTAGGAAAGAGTTTATAGTGACAGGGCAAAGGTTGTCATGGTTCCAAAAAGGACACTCGTAGACAAGTTACTTCAGGCAATAAATAGTTATTTTCATCAATTTTCTTTTATTTTAGAGTCCATAGGAAGATTGGCTTTCACAGTGCTCAGCCTACGCTAATCTTCATAGACTAGTTCCTCAGATGAGCGATTGTCTTTTTTCCAATGTACAATATGGGAGCTTAATAATAACTTGGTGCTTATGAGTCCTCTAAAGATTACATATCTTCAATTACTACAGAACTGTTCCATAGTGCAAGCTTTAGAGCCACTGTGCTGTTAGCATATGCCATAATGGGACCTTTTGAACAATATGTGGATAGTGTGTTGAGAAGGCTTTACAAACTGTCAAGCAAATGCAATTTACAGATATAAGCCTAAACTCCACAATTGCTTTTAGCTTTCTCGTTGTCATTGAAGCATAAAGGAAAGAGATTTTTTCCAAACTTCTAATTTTTGTACTTTTACATGATAATTCACCTTACTAATTAATGAATCAAATTATCTTAATTAATTAATCTTCTTTTCCTTTCCATCATTTCATATCTAATTAATTAGGTAACTGCTAAATAGTATTTACATACATAATAATTAAAACAAAGAAATAATTATAACTATCCTTGGGCACATTTAACCCATCAATCAAAGTCAATTAAAAAATTGGATTCTAGCTGTTTAGTGATAGTATTGGCATGCAATTTCCTTGAAAAGTCTTGAAAAAGAGGATTACTCACACACCAATAAGGATTCTCATTTATAACGTCCGTATCCAAATCATCTTCATTGAATAAGACGTTGTGGCATACATTAATTGGATGTATCTCATCATCTTTCTTATCAGGATGCCAACAACCTTGGTTTGTATTTCTCCTTGAGTGTATCTAAATGCCATGAGTTATGAATTCTAGTTGCATGTGGCTTGATTGCACAAGTAATAGTAAGTGCTACATAATGGTACAAAATAAACTTATGCAAATGGAAATGAAATGACCCCATTTAGTTAGAAAATCAATATTTATCTGGCTTTCACTATTAAGTGATAGCTGGTCTAGCATTAAACAGTAGCTAGAAATTGTTTTTATCAGAACTTAATAGTGGTAGCACAGGTCTGTGTTGTTTTTTGGCTTAGTATTGACAGGTTTCCATGGCCTATTTACACTTCTTTAGACACTTAAGCAAATATGGCATCTATTCCATTGATTGCTCTTAAAGAGCTTATGCCACCATTGCAATAACATAATTACACTAATGCATGCATATGCAAAATATGTTCTATATTATAGGGTACACAAATAACAATCAGTATTTTAAAATTATAAAATGCAATTTGCATTTTAAGAAACAAAAGTTCTTACTTAGGTTCTTTCTCGTCGAAATGAATCTACATAAGAATTCTGTTTTGTTTTTATGAATAGCATAGTATATGTCACTCACTGTACTCATTTGTCTAAATTGTCCTTGTAACAGGGATCGGTGCTTTTAACTGTATTTAAACAATCACGCACAAACTGCAACGTGAGGTTAGCATATTAACCTTCTCCTTTTTAAAAAAAAAAAACAATGCAGAGTTTTCCAAATATGCGCTTCTAGGAAGATTTCCCATGGTTGTAGATGAAATAGTATATGTTTTTATAGTTTGCTCACTTCTCAATTTTGTCATTGTACTAAGAAAAATTACTTGTGCCTATAATACTAGCCAGAATTTGTACATTGCTACAAGTAAACTTGATTATTCAATAGCAGATTGCAAGGTCAGCTTTCCAAATTGTCTTTCTGCTTTTCTTGAAATGCAATTGAAATTCTTCAATATAATAACTGCATAAAGTTCTTTTTCATGTATTCATTTTGTCATCTTTTATTCCTCATTTCTTTGAACACAAATGATTTAAAAGGCTGCTTGCACATATATAAACAGGAAAATGCATTTTCCACAATTGCAATAGTAATTTGTCTTCAAAAAATAGAACAGGTTTTGCTTATGTGTTAATTAGTTATACTTCCTCTATACAATATCCATAGAATAGAATGAATTGCTAGAATGCAATTTTTAAACCCTCTTTGCAGTTTCAAATAGCCTATAGAGTCATAAGTCTTTGTTTTATGTTAACTGGTTTTTACCTATATGCATTTAAGGCAATTTTGTTCATAAGACTACTTATATCTGTGGCAAGCTGCTATGCACTGTGCAAGTGAACATATGTTTAATCTTCCTGTATTGCAAAAAAAGACCACAAAGTTAATTTCAAAAGCTGACATGGAACATGAGTACAATGAATGATGTACTACGTTACTCATAGACATGATGAAATATTTTTCCATGGTCTTGTTTACATGCAAAATGACATTGACCACAATTTTTTTTTGCTCACATTGCCAATTTCACTATATGCTTTAAACCTCTAAAGTAAGAGAAAACTAAGGAAAGAAACTATTTATTGCCCCAAGTAACTCGTTTCTGGTTCTGGACATTGTAACTATAACAAAGTCTGCTCAATTGTTGTAAACTCTCCTAGAACAAAGACTTGTAGAATAGAAAAACAATTTGCGCAAAGTAATAGTCATGCTTAACAAGTGACTTAAGTCTATAACAAATGAACAAAGCAGCCTGGCTATACATGTCCACCAAGCCATTCCAGCAATTTCTCATCCACCCACATGCTATTTAATGCATTTACTTTGCATTTATGCACTGTGTGCCTGCACCTCTAAGTATTAATCTCTTTTTTTAATTATTTAATCGATCTATGCCTTTGCTTTTGCTCAATGGACCTATGCCTTTGCATTTTCCTCAAATTTTAAAAATGCAAATGATTTTTAAAGCTATTCCCACAAATAAGAAAAGCCATAGATCTTCTTTGATCAAACAATGCCTTTGCATTTCCCTGATTTTCTTAAAACAAAAATGATTTGTGAAACTATTCTCTACATGCCACTTAATTCATGTTTATGTGAATAGCTTTTAAAATCATTTGCTCTTTGAGAAAATCAATCACTTAGAAGTACATAGAAACAAAGGAATCCAATTACACAAAACATTTAAAGACCATAGACTGAGATTGACAATGTGAGCAAAAAAGATTCTTATCCACCATTTGTTGCATGTAAACAAAGCTACTTGAAAATATTGTTTTGTGTTTGTGGCATTGAAAGTATACATCATGCATTGTACTCATTTATCCAATTTGTCAATGTAACAGGAATAAGTACATACAATCCTGGTGGGGGACAGTGGATGACAAGGTCAGGTTGAAGAATTAATACTATTTTTCCCTTGTGCTTCTAAAAAATTGTTTGTTGTATAATATGTCACGTAGGCTTCTCCTACTACTCAAGACCCATTTTCCAACATATATAGAGATTATTATCTTCCAAGATGCTCGACAACATGGTTAATACTATAGAATGCTATTGAGTAAAAGCACATAGGCGACGATGTAAAAAACTATAGATTTTGTAATCTAGATGATAGCATTTGATGCTATTCATACATAACATCTGCTATTCTCAAACACATTAGGATACAAAAGAAACAAAGAAAATGATAGACGTTGACACCTATGAATTGACAAAGCACCCCCAAATATCAAACATTGACTATGCGCTTAAGAGCGAGGGACTTTGCAGATTAAGTACTTTTGCATACAATGTTGGTGATTGTTTGTTTGACTCATTACAAATACTGCTTAACAATTGCTACACATCAATTCAACTACGGAACGGAGCTATAGATTACTTCTTGAGTTGCCTTCAAAACAAGGACAAAGAAGCAATAAAATCATACAACTATGAACTAGACCCTGATACTCTATATACATTGCACAAAGTACATGATCCGCAAACATATTTCCGCAAAATGCGATTATCTGCAAAGCCACAGGCAGATTGCACTGAAAGTGGATTGTGGGGTGACTTATTCTGCATTCACTGGATATCCAAATGGTTGAATATACAAATATGCCTTTGGTCAAGAACAACAGCAAGAAGGTACTTACAGTTCAATAGTTCTGATTACACAGAATCAGTCTCTATACTATTTCATGACATGAATTCTTTAAGTGGACATTTTGAACCATTGTTAAAAATTGAAACACAAAACGTAACTTCAAAATAGTCTGTAGGTTCACATGAAATTAAAAAACTGTGCACAAAGTATCCTCGAATATCAAACATTGACAATGTCCTTAGGGCTGAAGGCCTTTGTAGATTAAGCACATTTGCATACAATGCTGGCGATTGTTTGTTTGACTCACTTCAAGTACTACTTAACAATCAGTACACCTCAACTCAATTACGAAATGGAGCTATAGATCATTTCCTAACTTGTCTTCAAAATAAGGACAAAGAAGCAATTAAATCATATAACACTGAACTAAATCCTAATACTTGATATACATTGCACAAAGTACATGACCAAGAAACATACTTCCACAAGATGTGATTGTCTGCAAGACCATGCACATACCATAGTGAATGTGGATTGTGGGGTGACTTGTTCTGCATTCACTGGATATCCAGATGGTTGAAAATACAAATAAGCCTCTGGTCATTGACAACATCAAGAAAGTACTTAGATTTCAATGATTCTGGATATACAAAATCATTCTCTATACTTTCCATGATACAAACCCTCTAGCTGGACATTTTGAGCTGCTTCTAAGAATCAAAGCCCAAAATCTAACTCGCCAATGCTCAACAAGCTTACTCCAACTTAAAAAGTTGATCAGAAGTGGTCCACAATACAAAATTACTTACTTGACCAAGACACATGCTTTGCCAAAAAACAAGAAGAATTTGATACCATTTGTCATAGTAAACAATTTTAAACATAAATCAACAATAAGACTTAATCACCTGAAGAACTTGATTAGAAAAGAAAAACAAAAAGAAAGTGTACCTCCTAGTCTAAAGAAAAAAAAACATTGACACCAATAGAAATTTATAAAACAACAGTACAAGATACACCAAAATACCCATGTGCAATTTGCCAAGTGCTCTGTTTGAACAAGGACATTAGGAAATTCAAAGAAAAACAAAAACAACTATACTGTAAGATACTACAATCAAATTCCTTACCATTCACAGATTTCATATGCCATGTATGCTACTTTGCATTGAAATAGTCCACTATTCCAAAGTATGCTACGCCACAGAAAAATAAGAACTAATAGACCATTGTGCTATGTGCAAAATTTAACTTAGCTAGAAGAATGACTTGTCTCACTTAGAATTGCATTTGCATAGATTTGGGAACTAGGGTTCAAAAGGTCTCAAATAGGCCTAACAGGTTCTCTTATAAATGTTCCTGTTGACATGAACATTGTACAAAGAGCATTACCACAATCAATCAACAACACACAAACAATTGTTGTTTCATTGAAAAGGTGCTTACAATACAAAAATGTATTTCAAAAAGGCATGGTGTGCCCAAATGTCATCATGCAAGCTTTGACTCAATTAACAAGGACACCATTATACAAAATGCACAAAGTCCACATAAACCAAGATTGGAAAGAAGTTCTCCAATGCACTGAAGAAAACGAAGACAATAGTCCACAAAATACAAGTGAAACAGAATCAGATAGTGAAATGGAAAATGAAAACCCATCAGAAACATTAATACATGGATTTACCGAGTCTAGAAGTATCCATAACATGGAAGACAAGATTATTGAAATTTCACCTACAGAGGACAAGTATCCAATTGGAATATTTAAGGACATCTATACTGAAGAAATGAATTTCCCAACTTTATTCTTTAGCAAACCACATGATAATGACATTGTAAAAAACTTTACATATCAAAAAATAGTACGCTGGGAGCTCTTACAGTCACAAAGACAATTTGTATATCATACAACAAACATTTTTTTCAAAGCTATAAAGGTACTAATACAACAAGTATTGTCTACAATGACAATAAGAATCCGAAAAGGCCAGTTAAAAGGGAAAAAGCTATTTGCAAAAGACGTTAAACACAAACCAAATCTAGAAAAAATTCTTAAATCAGATATTGGATATGTTGATTTCAAAAGAATAAGAATCTCTCCAGACTATTCACAACAACTTAAGAAAAATGTATTTGCTATGATTCGACAACTAGGACCACCGACATTTTTCATCACTTTCACTAGTGCTGAGCAAAATTGGGATCCACTAATTCAAACATTACAAGAGCTACACAATCTACACCAATCAACACAAAACCATTAAGAATCTAATGACCGAACACACATTGACAAATTTGAACTAATCAAGAAAGATCCTATCACTTGTGCACGTTACTATAAACATAGAATAAATGCAATAAAAAAATTGATACTTATAGATGACTCTTTTTTTGGAAATGTCATTTATTACTTCTCAGTCACTGAGTTCCAAAATCAAGGAAATGAACATGATCATTTCCTCATATGGGTTAAAAATGCACCAATCTACACGAAAAATAACAACATGGACATCATAGCTTTTGTTGATAAGTATATTACTTGTGACACCAAAAATTTGGAACCTCCTTTGGCAATGCTACACAAACACCATCATACAAAGAAATGCAAGAGATCAAGAAAACAACTTTGTAGATACAATTTTCCTTTCCCACTAATGCAAAAGTCAACTATACTTTTACCAATACTCCAAAAGACTGAAGCGATAACTGCAAATGCCACTGACATCTTTTCAAAACTCCAAAAAGCAAACTATGATGAAACATTCACTTTTCAAATGTTCTTAAAAAGTTAAACTTAACTGACAATGAATACATTGAAGCTTTGAGCTCAACATTAAATAGGCCTACACTTTTTTTACAAAGAAAACCATCACAAATATGGAACAATAGTTTTTCAAGGAAAATTCCAGATCTTTGGAAGGCTAATACAGATGCATAATTTGTCCTCAATGCATATGTTGTTGCAATGTATTGTAGCTCATATATTGCAAAAGTAGACAAGTCAATGACATATGCATTCAAAAGAATACGTACAGACCACAAGCAAGACAATATTGATGCAATACGAATGGTAATTAAACTTGGAAATGCAATGCTTAACTTGCAACAAATGTCATCACAACAAGCTACACATATTGTTTTGTCATTTCCATTAAATTACAGTTCAAGAAAATGTGCATTCATTGATACACGATCTGACAATGATCACACATTTATACTAAAATCTATTAAACAATTGAGCAATGAGCCAGACGAATCAAAAAACGTTCTTGCGAAATATATTATAGACTACTATTTAAAACGTCCTAAAACAATCATGGACATATGTCTTGCAGAATTTGTTTCAAGATTCAACAAATACGGTGCTACAATTGAACCAAAGGCCAAACCAAATGTGGTACGACTTATCAATTTCAACAAACACTTTGATATAGAGAATCATTGTAGAGAGCAATTGGTTCTCTATGTTCCATTTACCATTAATGAGCATACACTCAAACAAAAATTTGACTCTTGGGAACATGTATACATGTACCATGGACAAACCATTCAAACAAACAGTGCAAAGTTCATCCACAGCACAAACTCCGCATGGGGTGACATTGAAAAAGCTATAAATGATCTTCGGTCTCTTGAAGATGAAAAGCTCATTGACCTACCAATGCAAGCAAAGCTTGGCCAGAAAGAACTATATGACATACAAAAAGACCTTCCAAACATAGGTCATTCTAACCCAAATACCATGCATTCCAATGGATTTGAAATTGCAAAGCACCCACAGATTATAGATAACAATGAATACTACAAGTTAAGACGAATGTTAAATAAAGAACAACAAGCAATTGTTAAAGATGTTCTCATAAAAAAGATGAAAAATCCACAAAATCCATTGCACTTGTTTTTGATTGGGGGAGATGGAATAGGAAAGACTTTTACAGCAAAGGCCATCTACCAAGATCTCATTCGCATGTATAGCAATTTTGTTGACAATAATCTAGAAAAACCAAGGGCTTATTAACTGCATATACAGGTAAAGCAACATATAACATAGGGGGATTCACATTACATTCAACATTTCACATACCTTTTAATACATTAGAATTCCTGCCACTAAACACTGAAGCGCTTGACACTATGTCAAAGCACTATGATCAATTGCACATACTTCTTATAGACGAGATATCATTAGCTGGCTCAACATTCCTATGGTATATTGATAGAAGACTACGAGACATAATGCAAATGCCTACAACATACTTTGGAAACTTTGATACAATATTTTGTGGTGACCTTTACCAGGCACAACCTGTCCTTGACTCTGTGGTTTTTGAAAATAGGCCTACTCCAATTGAATTAATGCCTTACAGTTTCTAGAAAGACCACATAAAATGCTATTCATTAGTGAATACCATGAGACAAAAAGATGAAATATTTATTTCAATCCTTAATAGACTATGAGTAGGCATTCAGACAACTCATGACATAGAATATCTCAACAAAATTTTCTTTCATCCTGTACCATTTGATCCATTGCTTCCGCACCTTTTCTATAGGAGAATTGATGTTCAAGCACATAACAACAAAATGCTATCAATCATTCCAACCCAAATGATAGTGCTAGATGCAATAGATGAACTTGAGGAGGACCTTAATGTAATACAAGTATACAGTCACACAATGACACTTCCATCACAAATATACTTGAAACCAAACATTCTTGTTGAGCTTTATGCAGGCAATTACAATGTTCAAGATGGCCTTGTCAATGGTTTAGATGGAATTTTTAAAGCATACACAGCACAAAACAAAATTGATATTATCTAGATTAAATTTAATGACCCATCAATTGGACATCACCAGCACACAAAACTAGCACAATGCTATTCTACTTCCATTGACAAAGACTGGGTGCCTATACAACGCATTGCTAGGCCAATCCAAAAAATAACAACAAACAAGAAAATTACAATTAGAAAACAATTCCCAGTACAAGTAGCATGTGCATGAACCATACATCGATCCCAAGGATTAACAATGGAGGCCTTGGCTTTTGATCCCACAGGCATTAGATAGCATGGGCTAACCTATACAACTCTATCATGAACAAAATCAGTAGAATCATTATTTATGTTACAACCTTTAACTACAAAAAACTTCAAAGTTAAAGACAAAATATAGCTAGAAATGTCTCATCTCCAGACATGTACACAATGGCAATTTGATAACCAAAGCACATGTTCAGAAAACAAATCACATATGCTCCTATGTACATTGAACACTCGTAGCTTGAAAGCACATGCAGAAGACATTGTCAATGACTATGGCATAATGCAGTCTGATATCTTGTGTCTACAAGAAACACATATGCATCCCTTTGAGCTAAATACCTTGCTGTAGTATTTTGATAGCTTCTCTGTACATAACATACATGGCATAGCAACTTTAACTAGGAAACATTTACTCTTGTCAAAAACAAAACAACATGAAACATCAAATATTGAAGCCATCACATCAACAATAATGCTATCTAACAATGAACTAAATGTTTGTAATATTTATGCAAGACCTGCAACTACCATAGATGAAGTAATCGCAATCTTGCAAATAATTATTGCATCCACAAATTTAGAGAACATGTTGTACATTTTAGGCGATTTTAATGTGGACATGTTTTTAGAAAGCAGAAGCAAAAAAATACTTCATAGCTATATGCAGCAGAACAATATACAATTTATGTTGAACCAACAACACAGCATGGGCAAGTCAGTCATTGATCACATTTGGTCCAACATGACTACAAATATATGCTCTATCTATAAATCAGAAGCATATTGGACAAATCACAATCCAATTTTCCTAAAATTGCATGTTGCCCAATAGACAAATTCAACTTTATAGAACTTATAGCCTTATATCACTTTTATTCTTTGCAATGCCTTTTTCAATGCTATATCCATTATTTGTAGGAGATCTATGGATGAAACTAAAAGATAGTCAAAGCAAATACAAACCACACAAGAAGAATCAGCACAATGGTAAAGCACTCATAGTATTATTCCTTCATACTCATTCGCACAAATCACAAATATTCAAATAACATTGTTCCAATTCCTTGCAGGACACCAAAAGATGTATCAAAAAGACAGGAAAAACAAGTGCAAATTGCATAGGAAGAGTCAACACAACAATAAAGTGTTTGGTTCTTCATTGTACCACCATTTGTCCAGCTTGCTAATATTAAATTAGCATTCAATTGACATTATCCTTGTTCCTTGTAGGACAAGAGTCAATAAACCTAAGATTGTTTCAATCAAACAGCTAAATGCAAAAAGAGCTAGAGACACCTTCCAAGGTGATGTGCTTGTTGTCTACAAAGCAACATTGGATAAGGCCAACAAAAAATGGGAAATGCTATGTACTGATTTAACAGATCACAAAGCAGAAATGACAATCACGTTAAATGTTAGTGGAAACCTTGTGTATAAACATGAGCCTAAATAGTCCCGGGGTCGGCTATCTCAATCTCATATTTTCAAGTTGCACCTAGGATAGATTATGACAGAGGTGACTATGATTACATTTTGATTTTAACAGACATAAGAACCACTGAAAACATCCCATGCCTCTGTCAAGAGTACAAATTCATTCCAAGTATGACTATCAACCAATTTCTAACAACTATAAATGAGTACCTAGCTGGCACAATAGCTATGCTAGTAGTTGGTGCCAAGAAAATGGTTACCCAATTTGCAGTTGACATCAAAGATGGCCACACTGACATAGACAGAGCACAGGTATTTCGGTCTACAAAAAATTTTCATGTTCTTTCAGTTTCAACCTTTTCTCATTCTACAGTGGTTTCTATAACAATTTCCGTAACAAAATCTAATTCTCTCATTGAATCGCAGCTACTATTACGGTCAACATATGAGCAACAATACTTTGCAATCGAAGACCAGTTGCATACAAATAAAACACTTGCAATGCTTTTCAAGAATGTTGTAAGAAAAATAGATCAAAAGAACACATTTCACACATGTCAGTCAACATTCATCTGTAACTTGAATTAAAAAAGAAGCTTGGAAAAACTCAACAGCCTACTACATTCAACTTTTAAGGTAACAACATTCTTTTTTTTTTAAACTATCGCATCCAAACCTGTATTTTTTGTCTCCTCTAACAATTTTGAACCATATTATATAGGTTTCTGGTACTCTAAAAGCAGCAAATGCATTTTCCAATCCATTTCATGCATGCTGTCCAAAATGCAAATGCAAATTCACTGCTTATGGCACACTCCAAGAAAAAACTGCTCACTGCAAACAGTGCAACCAACAAGTCAATTATACATTCTATTTGCAACTTAAAACTACCATTACAACTTATGACAATCAAACAATTCAGTCTTCAATTGACTAGGTCACCATGCACCATCTATTGCCCACACTGTAAAAGCTCAACTATGAAGACTATATCAAGGACAAATCAACAATGATATTCATCCTACGGGACTTCAGCGCTGAAGGGAATTTTAGCCTTGACCAAAACAATGCCATTTTTGAAGCCATTTGCATTGAAAAATAGATAGGAAACATCACCAGAAGGTAATAAAGTCATTCATAAGTAAACTTTTTCTCTTGTGAACCAGCACCTCAAATCACCATCCATACAAACTATGTTTCTAATATGTAGCATTTTCTTGGCTTTACAGGAAACTAGGAATACAGGAGTATAGATTTACATTGTTCAGACTTTAACTTTTTCGCCTTTCCATGCTCCAAGACATTTCACTAGTTTTCACATGTTAAAGACATCTTTGGTTTTAAAATACTCTATTGCTATTATACATTTAGACACTTTTATAGGGTACTATGTTAAAGTCTTCTCAAATATGGACATCTGAAACTCTAACTTTGTTTTTACACCTACGAAGACAATGGTTCTCTATGTACATCTGACATATATGTTCAATAACTATTACCCCTCTATGCATAATACCATTCAAACTATATAGTTTAAATGTTTCCTTTTGCATTCTGTCGTTTCTAGCTTTTCCAATATTTGCTCTCTGATTGTTATGTTTTTGAGATTTTATGGTGACTGAGTAGAAGTTGTTATGGTTGCACACTCTAGACCCATAAACAAGTTACTTGAGACAGCAAATAGTTATTTTCCTCTGGCTTTTTTCATTTTATGTTGTTAATGCAACCAAGTCTCGATACTCCTTTTATGCATTGTACTTTATAGTCACTTTTCCATCACGCATTCTAATGTATTAAGTACATTCCTGTATAGAGAAATCCATTTGTTGCTTTTGCTGCATATATGCATATTTACATGTATATATGCCTCTATGTCCATATGCACATATGCACATATTCATGTATGCATGTATTCATCTAAGCTTCTACGTATCCCTGTATGCAATTGCGTATACATGCGTCCATGCATTTATGGATGTGCCACTCTAGCCTTGTAGCAATTTATTTTGTTCTATGGATATCGCATATAGGAACACTAATTAGCTCTTTCACCATAGATAGCAGTTGTTTTCATAAATGCCAAATCGAGCTTATATGTATCAGGATACATATATACTCACACTTAAAACTACTGATTTATGATCTCTATTGTTCCATTTTCGTAGACATGTTACTATTGCAATCAAATGTGTAAAGCATTCATGTCCAAAGAAATTAGAAATAGGAGTGGCAATATGTTACACAACCTTGTGTTATGCCTTTATAGCAGTTTTTTCATTGCATTTCAAGAAAAGCAGAAACTAAAATGTTATTCATATTATTTCATCTATGGCATTTACAGCTTTTCCAATAATTATTACAGGCATAGAGTTCAGTGTTGAATAGTTCTATTATTCATGTCATGGCTTCAACATTGTTCATGTCAAATTGCATTATCTGACAAAGTTAACATGCGAAAACCAAAGTGTCCGTTATGAACACTTATTGCATTCCATGGGACCACATTTCTTTGAGGAGTTTTTTCGAACAATTCACTTCCCTTGTATATGCTTCCATATTTTTCATATGTGCCTATGAGCACATTAACTATAACAATTCAAAAAATTCCTTTATCCTTTATGCTTTCATCATAGCAAAAAAGTTCAAAGCAATTGCAGAATTTAGGTTTAGAGAACACAGGCTTACAAAACACAAAAAACAACACACACAAAGTAATAGAGATGCATACCAAGTGGCTTAACTCTATATTAAATTACCAAAGTACCCTGTCTACGTGTGGCCACCAAGCCACTCCAACGCATTCACCTCCATCCACATGCCATTCAATGCATTTAATTTGCATTCATGCATTGCGCTCGTATTTTCCTGATATTTTAATGCATTTAATCTGCATTCATGGATTACGTACCTCTAGCCGCAAGCTTTTAAACTATGCCTTTGCTTAAATTTATTTAATCAATTTATGCGTTTGCATTTTCCCAAATTTTTAAATTGAAAATGATTTATAAAGCTACTCGGATGAATAGAAAAATAGATAAATGCTAATTTTCTAGTATATAAAATAGCTCTCCAAATTCAAACTGTACAAAAAAATAAGTAATATGTTAAATGGTGAAATGTGATTGGCTGATGCTGCCGGTTAAAAGCATTCCGGGCAAATGCATAAGCAAATTAAAAATGGGTTCATAGGAAAGAGCTTTTGATTATGAATCCATATGCATACTTTGATTAAAACTAGTGGTTGAAGGTACATAATTCACTGATGCAAACTCAATGCATTGAATGGCATCTGACTAAAGGGGACGTTGTTTAGATTGCTAATTAGTCTTTGAATATATAACAAGGTTCAAGGAGAAAACTCTCATTATCACACATGTTGACATAATTTTGGTTCCAAAGCTCTCTTTATGAGACCGCTTTGTAGTAATAAAAAATATACAAACTTTACAGGGCTCACATGCATGAAGTAAAATGGACAAGAGGGTTTCTACATAATTCTTATCAAACGCAGATGACACCTTCTCATTTCAACAAGAAATTCGAATAGATAATACTAAAAGTAGTTTAAAATATGAATTTATAATTTCAAACTATAAGAATTCCTTAAAGCACTATGAAACCCTACTTGCATTTTGCAATTGTAAACAAAGAAAAAGGTTCATTCTAGAAACTCACCTTGTACTCTTTTCTTGAAAAAATTGCTACAATTGCAGAATTTAGGTTTACATTGTTCCAAACTTCTCATTACAACACAGGGTAACAACACATTGGTTCTAAAGCTCTCTCTATGGCACAACTCTATAGTAATTAATGATATATAGTCTTTACAGGGCTCACATGCAGTCAACAAAATAGACAAAAGGGTTTTTACATAATCCCTTTTGAACCACATTTCATGGATCCACATTTATTCCATGACTTTTTTCAAAGAGTTCACTTTCCTTTTTTATGCTTCCATTTTTTGCATGTGTGCCTATGAGGACAATAGCTATGGAATTTGACAAAATTATTCTATTTACATGCATCCATGCATCCTGCCCAGAGATACACATATACATGCATCCATGTGTACTGCAATACATGCATCTATGTACACATGCACCCATGGATATATGTATCTATGCAACTTCATATGCAATCCATGGATATTTCCATACACGTATATTTAAGCATTTATGTATCGAACTATGCATCTTTCTATCTATCCATGCAACTATGTTTCTATGTATTCTTCTACCTATAGATGCATCCACGCATATATGTATATGTGCTTCTATGTACAAATGTATACAATCATCTATCCATATATGTGTTGATGTATCTATGGATACATCTATTCATAGATACATGTATCTACGCATCTATGGATACCATGATAGATGTCCACATCCATGTATCTATGGATACATGTATCAAGTAGCTTGTTTCTAGGTCTTAACTCTGCAGCAACATCTCTTGTGACTACACAGATCTATAGAATAACAAAAAATGAAATGCTCAAAGTAATCACAATGCATCTCTAGTCACTTAAATATATATTACATGATAAATCCACATGCCATTTAATGCATTCAGTTTGAAACACAATCAAGAAAATAGTTAAATACCACTTTCCAAGTAAAAAAAATAACTTTGGAAACATCAACTTCCAGAATTAAATACCAATATGCACAAAGTGATCATATTACCCTAACTAGATGACTATGAAGCACATGTTACCTATGCAATCTAAAATCTAAAGATACATAGCATCCTTATGTACCTATGCACAAATACATACTATCTAACATATATACATAATTACATGTAGACATATATACATGCAAACATGTATGCATGGATGCATACAAAGACTATGTTTCATGGGATTATTAAAGACTTCACTTTCTTTCTATATGGTTCCATACTTTGCATGTGTGCCTATGAGGACAATAACCACAATATTTGACAATATTCCTCTATCCTTTATGATAGCTCATTGGTTCCAAAGCTCTCTTTATAGGACAGTTGTGCATTGCCTCCAAGACTCAGATGAATCCTTGGTATTTCAAGGAAAGATTCGAATGGATAACACTTAAAATGATCTAAACTATGATTTTATAATCAAAGTATCCAAATGCATTGCAGCAATGTGAAACCCAACTTCCATTTAAGATGTACAATGAAAGTAAACAGAAGGAAAAATGCATTTGCTTCAAAGTTTGTAAAGCAATTTCAACAGATTGTCTAGCCATTGTCCAAAATATCATTTTCTATCAGCATAGTCCTTGAACCTTCTTTAGGTCTAACTGCTAATTTGTTAATTGACTTTGATTGAAAGGTCAAAATGTGAAATGTGGCCAAGGATAATTATACTTATTTATCTCTTTTAATTGTTATATATTCAAAGACTAATTAGCAATCCAAACAACCTCCCCTTTAGTCAGATGCCATTCAATGCATTATTTTTGTATCAATGAATTATGTACCTTTAGCCACTAGTTTTAATCAAAGTATGCATATGGATTCAGAATCAAACTCTCAAAATAAATGCATATATAAATGTGTCTTTTTCTTCATTTCATTATGTATCCATGTATCCATAGATGCAATCATGCATATATCGATTTATGCATATATCTCGCCATCTCCCAATGCATCTATCTATATATGTATGGTTGTATCTATGGCTACATGTATACATCGATTTATGCATATATGCACCTATGAATTGCATACACACATCCATGTATATATGCAACTATCGATATCTTCAATGGATACATGTATATATGCATGTATGGACTCATGCACCCATGTATTTGTCTTTGTCTCTGCCCATCTACAAATGCATATATGCATATTTCTACACATCCATGTATCTGTACACCTCTCTCTATAACATATCTATCTCTATCTGCATACATGTGTCTATGCATCCATCTATGCATATGTGCATGTACTACATGCACATATGCATTTGTGCATGTGTATACTACTCTTCCTTAGAACACAAGCATGTACAACATAATATAGCATCCACAAAGTAGCTGCGATGCATTACAACTGGCTTAAATCTATATTAAATGGCCAAAGTATGCTGGCCACCCATGGCCACCAAGCCATTCTTGTGCCTTCCCCACCAGCCAGATGCCATTTAATGCATTTACTTCAATTATTTGGACCTCTCTATGTGTTTGCATTTTCCTGATATTTCAATGCATTTAATTTGCACTCATGGATTACGTATCTCTACTCGCCAGTTTTATAAACTATGCCTTTCCTTAAATTTATTTAATCAATCTATGCGATCGCATTTCACTTATTTTCTATAACAATAATGATTTATAAAGCTATTATGATAAATAGAAATAGATAAATGCTAATTTTCCAATATAAATTTATCAGAATAATGCTAATTTTCCAATATAACAAAATTAAAAGTTATATGTTCACATACATTCATGCATATTGTCCATACATGCATATATGCATATATGCCTTCATCCATATTTGCATGTGTATATGAATACATCCTTCCATGTAACATATGCATTTGTATCTATATGCAAATATGCATGTATCCATGTATACGTGTATTCATTTCTCCATCTGTCCATGTAGTTCTATTTTTTGTGTATACATGTGTCTGTTGATGCATCCATGCATATATCTGTGAATAGCTCTACGTATTTCTCTCTCCATGCATTTATTGTTCTCTAGCGCATCAACATTTGCATTTTTTCAGTTTCATGATCTTCCATATTTATTGTTTTCATAGTATATGCATAACAACTTCCACTTTGTCTTCTTTTTTGACTCTTCTATCCTTAAATATCATTATATTTTAATATATATTCTTCTCTTGTTGCATTTTGAGGAAGCTCAAGGATCTCAGTACCTTGTTCAGTACAGAGAGTGAGAAATGCGACATGAGTCTTTTTCCTGTGTTTATATTGACACACTCAGCCCTATGATGATTTTAAAAAGCATAACCAATAACAAACTAGACATTCTTCCACCCTTTGTTGGAAGAAATAACCACTTCATACCCTATTGATTCCATTAATTTCCATTTCCACCTTTGCACATCCTTTCTTCTCAAATCAAATACATTTCAAAATCCATTTATATGCTTGCCTTGCATCATACCAATGTGTTGCATTCCTTTTTTCATTCAATCCAGCTCTCATTGAAATTTTTATTTCTTGCATTTAATTTTAAGCATATAACTAAAAAATGATAAATTCATACCATTTACATTCCATTCATTCTCATATCCACTCTCCCATATCCTTGCCTCCCATATCAAATACTTTTCATAACTTATTCATACACCTTACTTGCATCTCATCATTCTCTCAATTCACTCTCTTTGTTGCACTCGCATAACTCATTCTTATTTTTTACCCTCACATATCTTTATCTATCTATACCTCAAATATACCTTCATCCATCACAACAAAATTCACACCATACCAAACAAAGAAAAAGATGAAGAAAATATCAAGTTTATGCAATTAAACACTGAGGGCTTCGAAAATAACAATCATAATAGAGAGTTGTATTCAAGAGTTATTTTCAAAACATCTTTTCTAAATCTTGTTTATTATAGATCCCTAAAAGCACATATGACAGTTTCTTAAAGCCTAAAATGTGTAATCAGATTTAACAAATATTTACATGTATGCATGCATTCAAATGCATCATTAGATATCCTTTATACACTTGTTCAAAAAACAATAATGTATATGTTTCAAATGAAAATTGTTTCTGACATTTCCAGGTTTATGCACATAGGCATTTATAGATTCTTGTTTATGTACCAAATTGCATGGACACATGTATACATCCATGCATGCATAAATGTTTACATGGATCCATGTATTTATGCATTCCTTCGATATATGCATTGCTGATAAATAGTTCATTTTCCTTGTTTTTCTTTCGTTCACTACTCCAAATGCAAGTTGAGTCTCATTGTGCTTTGAAAATTTTGTATTTCTACTCGATTTTAGTTTTTTCCATTCAAATTTCTCATTCACATGTCAAGGATGCTTTTAACTCTTCTATGCATTGTGTGCACATGGATACATGTATACATGCATGCATGTATACATAGATAGCTCAAGCATTGTTACAAATGTTTAAGATTATTTACATTTAATAATTCAAACAAAATAATAATACATTTTTGCTTCCTGAATAAGATCATAAACGACATTTGTTACTGCAAATGTAAACATACACCCATTTAAAAATACGAGTATTCAATGGTGTATCTATCAAAAATTCCAGGTATTTATTCTTTTCATAGTATATGCATAACAACTTTTGCTTTATTTTCTCTTTTGACTCTTGTGTCCTTAAATATCATTATATTTTTATATCTATTCTTCTCTTGTCACATTTTGAGGAAGCTCAAGGATCTTGGCAGTTTGTTTAGTATGAAGGAGAGTGAGAAATGGGACATTAGTCTTTCTTCTGTATTTGTATTGAGACAATCAGCCCTATGATGATTTTAAAAAGCATAACCAATAACAAAATAGACATTCTTCCAGCCTTTCTTGGAAGAAATGTTCACTTCACACCCTATCGAATCCACTCATTTCCATTTCCACCCATGCACATCATTTCTTCTCAAATCAAATACATTTCAAAATCCATTTATATACTTGCATTGCATCACACCAATGTGTTGCATTCCTTTTTTCTTTCAATCTAGCTCACTCATTCAATTTTTTATATCTTGCATTTAATTTTAAGCGTACAACTCAAAAATGATAAATTCATACCATTTACATTCCATTCATTCTCATATCCAGTCTCACATATCCTTGCCTCCCATATCTAATACTTTTCATAAGGCATTCATATACCTTACTTGCATCTCATCATTCTCTCAATTCCTTCTCTTTGTTGCACTTACATTGCTTATTCTTCTTTACTACCCTTACATATCTTTATCTATCTATAGCTCAAATATACCTTCATCCATCACAACAAAATCCACACCATTCCAAAGAAAAAAATGAAGAAAATATCAAGGTTATGCAATTAAACACTGAGGGCTTTGAAAATAACTATCATAACATAGAGTTGTATTAAAGACTTCTTTTCAAAACGTTTTTTCTAAATCCTCTTTATTACAGATAACTAAGAGCACATATCACAATTTCTTGGAGGCTAAAATGTATGGTCAGATTTAACAAATATTTACATGTATCCATGCATTCAAATGCATCGTTAGATATCCTTTATACACTTGATCAAAAAACAATAATGTATTATTCTTTTGTTTCAATCATAAATGTTTTTTGTATATCTTTCAAATCCAAATTGTTTCTGACATTTCTAACTTTGTGCACACAGGGATATATAGATTATTGTTTACATATAAAATTGCATGGGAACATGTACACATTCATGCATGCATAAATGTTTCCATTGATCCATATATTTATGCATTCCTTCGATACATGCATTGCTGATAAATAGTTAATTTTCCCTGTTTTCTTTCATTTAATACTGCAAATGCAAATTGAGTCTCATTGTTAGCATAGAGTTCTTTTCAAAATGTCTTTTCTAAATCTTGTTTATTACACATCCCTAAAAGCACGTATGACATTTCCCTGAAGGCTAGAATGTATAATCAGATTTCACAAATATTTACATGTATCCATGCATTCAAATGCATCATTAGATATACTTTATACACTTCTTCCAAAAACACTAATGTATTACTGTTTTGTTTCAATCATAAATGTTTTTTTTTATATGTTTAAAATGAAAATTGTTTCTGACATTTCTAGCTTTATGGTCGCAGGCATATATAGATTCTTGTTTACATACCAAATTACATGGACACATGTACGCATCCATGCATGCATAAATGTTTACATGGATCCACATTTTTTGGATTTCCTTTGATATATGCATTCATACTAACTAGTTTATTTCTCATGTTTTCTTTCATTTAATACTGCAAATGTAAATTGAGTTTCATCATGCTTCCAGACTTGTTCAGATGCCAAGGATGCTTTTCACTCTTCTATGCATTATGTGCATGTCGATACATGTATACATGCATACATGTATACATAGATGCTTCAAGCATTGTTACAACTGTTTCTCTCTCAATAATTTGCATGCAAAGTGCTATAAACATGTGAATTATATTAGTGTACATCATTTTATCTTACGTAAAAAGGTTATTTATATCTTTCCAAATTATTTTATCAATACCTTTGTGCTGTTTCATCTAAGAATTTATTGTAATATTTATTTCACTTATTACATTTTAATAAGTCAAATTATTACATTTTATTTTGAATGCAAAGTGCTATAAACATGTGAATTATTTTAGTCTAGCTACATTATATCTTAGGTAATAAGGTTCTTTATTATATCTTTGCAAATTACTTTTTGTTTATTATATATACACAAATCTTTACTCGTATTACATAAACAAGATTAAAATCTTATTTATAATAAAATCAATAGCTTTCTAGTGATTCATCTAAGAATTTATTGTAATATAATTACATTCTTCTATACACAAAAAAATGTTTTCGTATTACATAGACAAGATTAAAATATTATTTATAATAAAATCAATAGCTTTATATAGAAGTAACCTTCATACTACGTTAAAAAAAAGATTGATTAATCTTAGAAAAGTTTACACTCAAATGAGCTACCCCTATCAATGTTCCACCTAACACTAGTGTTTCTACTAGCACTTACATATTGTGATATGATAAACTAAAATAACTCAATTGTATTAATTAACATAGCATGTGTTTTAGAACAGTACACTAAACATAATTTAATTTACAAATAGACATAGAAGCAAAAAAAGCGATATGGTAAGCTTTGTTTCACCATGCATATAAATATGGGTCATGTAAAGAATGCATATAAATGCAAGTTGAGTCTCATCGTGCTTTGAGACTCGTTCAGATGCCGACGATGCTTTTCACTCTTCTATGCATTATGTGCACGTGGATACATGTATACATGCATACATATATCCATAGATGTCTCAAGCATTGTTACAAACATTTCAGATTATTTGCGTTCAATAATTAAAACAAAAAAATAATGCATTTTTTCTTCCTAATTAAGATCATAAAGAATCTTTCTTGTCACAAATGTATACATACACCCATAAAAATACAAGTATTCATTGGTATATCTATAGAAAAGTCCACGTATACATGGTACCCATAAATACAATTTTGCATGCATCCATCAACACATGTTAACTGTTCACATGTCTCTATGGACCACATTGCCCATGGACCCTAAACATTCCACGCATTAATGCACCATTGCAAATAACTTCAAACTTTCCTAGCTATATTTAATACATTTATATTCCTATCTCCTATCTAATTACTTTTTCTAACTCACAGCTAGATGCTTTTTATCCCTCGGCAGGAACTCGACGCTTGCGTCACTTGTTATTTATTGGTTTCCCACTTATCCTATTTCATTTGTGTGAATAAATCTCAAGTTTCACCAATAATTGCATTATATATATAACCTAGCGATCATTATAGATCATGGGACTCCTTTTTTCTATATCTATTCACCAAACCATTTGAGAGAACTATCTCGAATTTTTCATTTTACATGCATATTTAGTGGGGTAGTTGTAGTTTTTCATGTTTTATTTAAGATTTTCCCTATTGACATGGTAGGGAGGGTAATATCTAGGTTTTTGATGATTATACCTATCTAATGTTTATGTGTGAAAGTCTCTATTTTTTTTTTTAATAAATTCATTTTGTGCATATACTGCAACCACTACAATCTATGAGATCTATGTTTGAAGTGAAAATGTCAAATAGTTTCTATTCGGTGTTTATGCTTCAACTGTTCACATGTACGTTTACTAAGATAGTTGCAACTATTTATCCTTTGTGTAATATTTCCCTTAGTTTTTATATTGATACATTGAAGGAATAGTTAATAATTGTAATTGATCTTGTTATAGATGTGTTTAGAATTTACTCTATGGTCTATTAGATAAATGATTAGTATGTGCTTATAACTAATTAGAATATTAATTTTTAATTTTATTATTTTCACCATATAATAATCTTAATAGTTACTAACATTGATAGGATAATTTTTATTTCATTCCATCCTTCTTGATATAATAGTCTAGAGATAATTTTCGCACAATATTCACATTCCATTTTTTTAATATAATAATGCACTTACAATATAGGTACATAATTTTAATATTGGAAAATATTTATCTAGTATTGGTGCAAGTATAATTCTTATAATATAATTTTTGAGTGCATGTTAACTCTAGATATATAAATAGTCCTTCATCATCCTAGGGCTAATTTCCATCACATACGCTCTTTGATATTGATGATGTTGCATCTTGTGAAATGAATGCACTACAACCTCCCTCATGCATGTTGACTATATTATCATTAAATTATTATAATGTTCTCATTCATATTTATTTTATTCAATTTCCTTTATTTTATATGGTCCATATCATTACCTCATAACCATTTTTATAAAATTTTGGTTTCAAACTCGGTATATATTTTATTAGATGAAGAATGTGGTGTGTGCTAGACTTCAAGGGTTTGGTCAGGATTAGGGAAAGTGATTGTTATGAGAATGATTTTGTATTATTGTTATTGGAGGAATTAATTAACTATAATATTTATCATTATTATTCTATGAATTAGAAGGTTATTAATGACACACTAATAATAATAAACATGATGTTACTTCATTTTTTATGAATTGATCAACTATAAAAATATTGTTATTTTAGATTGAATATGAATTCTTATTTATATGGAATTTGTTGATGATCTTGTGGATTAAATAAATTAATCTAAATTATTATTAAATGGTCATATGAGAGTTTGTTGATCAATGAAATATTAGTCATGGTGCTTCGTAGACATAACATAAAAATAATACTCCTACTGATATTATGAGTTTTGAATTTACGTAATAATATTTATGGTGATATGAAGTTGACTTAGTTTTAAATAATATTTATAATTCTTTAAATGGAAATTTATAAATTACTATTAATGTTGTATTGTGTTTCCTTGAATTTAGTCCAAAATAACTCACTCCCTTTCAAATCTTATTTTTGTTTATTCTTGGTTAAGTTTGAGCCTTGTGAGTCTTTAAAGTCTCTTTGGTTGTTAGCCATACCTTTTGGGTCCCTAAAAATAATTTAATACTTAGCCAATTTTTCTTAAAGTTGACATTTCAATGTGGTTTTAGAACTATTATCAGGAGTCGACAAGGTTCTCACATCCTTGTCAGGACTTGATGGAGTTCTCACAACCCATCTATTTCTAACAAAGCCTTGTCTTCACAATTTTTTTGAAGAGTTATTAAAAGTTCAATCCTTAGGGAGTCGGTATTTAATGTGGTTCTCAAAACTACTTTGATAGTTTCCAAAATTTTCAAAACCTTTTAGTCTCTCAAAGAAAGTTTTTCTTTGAAGAGAAAATGATCAAAGGAATAAAAAATTGGGAATTTTTCTTGGTTTCAAAACCATCGTTGGGAGACGAAAATTTCTCACAACCTTGTCCGGCTCTAACATTGAACTGAGAACCTTATGTTTTATAGTCAAGAGAAAGATGATAAGTCACTCCTTAATCTTCCATGGTATTTTGTGAAGTTTTGAAAACTTTTTCAGGACCTCACAAGGTTCTCAAAATCTAAGAAGGTCTCAACTCATAACTTATAACTTCAATTCCTCTAAAATAGAGTTATGATGAAAATATGAGAAATACTTGAAGTGGAAGTTAATTAAAGTTTTAAAATTTGTGCCAGACTCTGACATGGTTTCAAGAAATTTTCAAATGTATGACTCTTGTTTGTGCTAAATGGGTTCAAAATTGGCACCAAGTAAGTCACCTATCAACATTAATTCCTATCAAATCTGAGTAAGGTAAAATAAATTTTGAGGTATATGAAGAGTAAAATACCTTATAAAATGATTATTCCTCACATTTGTAAATGAAATTGAAGGTTTCTATAGCTCAAAGAAGTAGAATTGTGGAAAAAATTGCAATCAAGATTTGAATAGATTTCTTCATAGGGCTTTTCTCAGAGAAGACATAAACAGGTAAGAACACTCTTAATGTTATTTTAACTACTTTATTCACTTGTATCAATGAAATTCCTCAAGTTGAAATTTAGAATTTAATAGCCAAAATTGAAAACTAATATTTAAGGATGAAGTATAAATACTTGGAATATAGAAACTTAGTTGGTTTAGCTAGTACCTTTCCCACCATGACTTGGGTATATAAACCTTAGAGAATTTTGGAAAAGAGTTAATAAGCTAGGTAGGACCTCTATTACCCAAAGGTTGGTCAAGAGTAGTTTATTGGAAGGAGTTGCATTCCTTGTAGCTATATAATGCATGAACCTTGTTCTTGAATGCATTAATCACTATAACCTTGAGACCAAGAAAATGAGGGAAAATGATGATAATTTGTTGATAACCCTTGATAGAGATATTTTTAGTGGCTATTTCAGATTACCTGAAAGGGAGGTATTAAAAAAAAAAAATTATATTATCACATAATTTTAGTGAAAATAAATGATATTTCAAAAAAATCATGTTGCTAAGGAGTGATTTCTAGTCCCAAAGAAAGGGAAGTCTTAATTACCTAAAAACCTACATAGGTCACAATTGAGGGATGAGATTTTTGATATCATTGTTCTATTACATAGGTTGAGAGGTAATGTAAATTCCCATGATTTCGATGAGTGTATTTTTTTCTTTGTTCAAATAATTTATGGGGGAAAATAGTAATTGGATTGGGAAACATTAATCAGTGATAGATTGCAAGATATGATAGTTAGATTAGTTACGAGTAAATATTTCTACATGTCTTCATATCTCTTCTATGCATTGTCATTCACTAGGCCTTGGTTGGGACATAATATTGTTGAGGAATTTTATGACTAAATTAAAATTCCAACTTATACCAAATTTCATTTTGATAGTAAGAATTTTGTGAAAGATAATCTTCATCTCATTCTTGGATTTATCATGTTCCACATATGGAAGATTATTGGGCCAAATGTTCTGATGACTATGAGACTAAGAAAATGAGTTGGATGAGAATGACCTTAAGGAAAATTGTATCATTTATATTGGGCTAAGATATAAATGGTGCCAAAAATGATGACTCAAATTTAATAGATCCTATCTACATTAGTCATATATAGATGCAACCGATGGTGCTTATTGATTGGAGTCTAAGATATCCCAAGGACTTAGAGGCTAGGATTATAATAGTTATAAGGAGGATAGAGATATGGCTTGCCAAAATCAAGGGTGAGGATTCCAAATATCAAACTAAAGGTAGGCAAAGGATAGAAGAGCATATCATTCATACTCAACTGGGGACCTCTTCATCATTAACAATGACATCTCCCACACAACCCACAATAAAACCAGGTAGCAGTGGAGATGGAGAAGGACCCCCAAAGAAGAGAGGAAGTCCTAAGAGGATATCACAATAATCCCCCAAAGGATAGTGGTAAGGAAGAAGAAACAAAGAAGAAAAGAGAAAAAGAGAAAGGAAATAAACAAGAATATGAAACTAAGGTAATGGAAATTGATTCTTCTGGAGATTAGTAAATCCCATCCTAAGATGTGACTTAGAAGAGTAGAAAAAAAGTTAAACATTGTACCTCATTTCTCTTTGATATACAAAATGTTCTATTAGCACTAATTCTTCCACTTCACTGTTAGAGAATACATTTTCTAAGAAAAGGAAAATAGTGCATGTAAACCTACCAAATGACAATATCATAAGGAAACTATTGTAAAGATCTCCTAAGTCCAAGAAACTAAAAACTAATTCAAGGCTAATGGAGAATAGTAGTTTTGGGAACTTGTTCATAGAATTTTCACACCCATCCACATATAAGGACCCTATTTAGGCTATTGTTGTTGACTATAACATGAAAAATTAGATTTGGGCTCTTTGAGTAGGGATGTAGATGTCCATAACTTTCAGGTGACTGCCACAAGATTACTGGAGAGAATAGAGAAAGAAAAGTAAGATAAGGATGAAATGGAAAAGGAAGTAGAGGTTGTCTCTAATTTTGTAAGGTCATTAATGGATCCTTCTCCCCAACCTCCCAATTAGAAAATTAACTCATTTGACCTAAATTTTGTAACTAGGAAATTAATGGTTAGTAAAGTGAAGAAAGATAGCTATTATGGAAGAGTTACTTACAGATTGGTAATAGATGTAAAATCCAAAGGACCTCACTTAATTAAAAAAATGAAGAAGTTTCATGATGAAATAATTCTGATAAGGAATGCTCTTAAGACTAAAATAGAAAATTAGAAAGAAGAAGAGGCTCTCTAGCTACAAGCTAATAAAGAGTTATGGATTTTTTTGGAAATGGATTTGAAGAAAGTTGTAGTAGAAAAGATTACTTCATGTATAGAAGATCTGGGGATTATAATGTGTAAGAAAATAATTTAGTGGAAACTCCCTTTTCTAAAGAAAATTATCTAAGAGAAAAACAAGCTATAAAAAGAGTGCAACCACACTAATATAGATCTCACCAAAGAGTTCTAACTTTGGCTACCAACTTATGAAATGTCATAATTATGGTGTGGCCATGGTAGATGAATTAAAGGAAGGATTCATGAAGGTTGTTGATAGATTTTCTAGTGACAAAACTATCAATAAGTAAATTGTAAATAAATTGGCTAGGATTAACTATACATTGTCTTGGTATGAGAATTTTCTAGGAAACCTCACAATCCAAATTAATACCATTCATAGCAACAAAGCTCTTTGGAAGTTGAAAGTTAGAAATATTATAATTCCCTAGCATGTTGAGATTTTTATTGTCACTCAAGTGATTACAAAGCACAAGCAACATCAAGTCAATAGAACCAATCCACCAATGAAGTAGTTGTGGATTCACCTACTCAGCCACCTCAATAATAGCATTTTTTTATTTAGATGTTTGATTTCATAAGATTTAATGTATTAAGCATTATTTTTGTGGTTCTTTTAAAGAATCAATTCTGAAGATTTTGGTGACAGTTATATTTTGAAATACTTTAAATATGTAATGAATGGATAGTATGGGGTCCAAAATTTTGATATCTATTACACTGTGATGTAATATTGAGAATTAATCAAAGAAGGATCAATTGAATTTTTCTTGTTACATGAAGAAATATTTTGTTTGAAAGCATTAGATATTGAATGTGATGCTTATTATTTGTTTCTAAATATATGAGCTTGAATAAATACTTGAATGTTACTTTCCTTTGCAAAGGTGGCATCCAATTGTGTTGCACTCATGTTTTCTAGGATGTGCTAGAATTAAAACCTAAAATTCATTTATTTATCATTAGTATTTAAAATATTTGTGCTGAAATAATTGTGGTGTTTGTTTTTGATAGTTTTTAATATTTAAAACATTGTGTTAAAGTCAATAATGTAAAGCTTGTTTCATCATTTTTTTTGAATTCTCAATCACATTTGTGTCATGGTTATGGAAAAATGTGTTGCAAGTATAAGTAGTTTGCATTGTCAATGATGTCAATAGAGCTATGGTGGTATCATTGATGTCAAAATGTTTATAAGTTGTTGGAATTTAATTTTATTGCATTGTTGCTTTGATTAGTTATATTATGTTGTCATTAGTAAAGTCACTAGAGTCAACCTCTAGTGTTGCTTTGAGAAGCTTCTATCTATGAATGTTTTTTGGTTAAGATGTTTTGTTACAATTAGTTTAGTGATTATGAGGAAGTGCTAAAGATGATGAGAATATTTCTTTGATGCTTGGTTTCCAAGTTCAATTTAGAAAATTTGAATAAAAGAGGAAATAGTGTGGTTGAGAGGTGTTTTTGCATATAGAGTAGTGTTATAGTTTTCCTCAACATTTCTTCTATGTTGAAAATATACTTTTGTAGTTTGGATATATTTTTAGACTAGTTCAGAGATGTCATATCTAGAGTTTTAGATTTTGGATCTTTGTGTAGAGGAAGTTGTGTTCACTAGTGTATGAAAATGTGTAAGCAGTGGTGTATGGGAGAAATGGTTTTGCTCCGCATTTCTCCATAGTATGGCTTCTGGTCTTGCAGATTCAGAAGCATGCTTATATTGATACTATCTATCTCTCATTTGAGGTTTTTTTTATTTTAGTGTCGCATAAGGTTGGATTCAAATGTTGCAGTGTGTGGAAGGTTAACTAGTTGCACATGATGAGTATATTCTTTAGGTGAAAGTTGATGCAAAGGAGATTTTAAGATTTTAGGGAACTTTTGGAATATTCCATAGTATGTTAAAGTGTTGTGTGTGGTTCACAAGTCATATTTTGATCAAAGGAAGCGATTACCTAATTGTTTAATGGTTTTAATACTGGTTTAGTCAACCTTGGGTGTTTACACTAATTGCGGATATCCTTAGGTGTTTATGAAAGCATGAAGTAGTGTGTATGAGTGTGTTTAGGTCTAAGTTAAGGTGTGTTGTGGTCCACCTTCATTCCTTTCCACCATTGGAATGCTTAGTGCCAACCTAATTTGAATTTGCATGATTAAGGTGCATAGCCATCCTTGTTAATTTTTTTTAAGGTTGAAGATGATATAAATAAGTGTTGAGTTGATGGAGAATTAAGTGTCTAAAGATTTTTTGATTTAAGATATAATGTGAAGTAAAAATTTGTGAAGTGTAGTGCGATATTTAATGTGCTAGGCTACTACAAGCAGTGATAAAAAGGTGTCTACATTCTTTAGAGAGACTGTGAATGTACTAATGATGTTGTGGTGGATTTTTTTGTTGCTTTGAGTTGGATCTCATTATAACAATATTGTTTCTTCATCTTTCTAATTTGGAACTGAGCCTTTGGTAGTGATCCCTTATTTTCTTTTCTATAGTGACTCCTCCAACAATGATCCTATTATATTTGATGTTGCAATTACTTTATATTGTGAGCTAATCCTCTCCATGGTTTTTTCCTTGGGTTTTCCATGAAAATTTGTTCTTATATGTTTGGATATGTTTCCATTATTGTTTTTCATGTTTACATTCCTCTAATACATGATAAGGGTTTTAATGGTTGTTGAGGGTTTAAGAACTAATGAAAATATAAATATTAATGAGGGTTTTGATGTTTTAATGTACAAATGATTCACACCCCCTCTTAGTTTTCTTAGTATCTCTATGGTTTAGAGTCTAGAAATCTGTTGAGACTGAATATATAATACCTACAAACAATCCAAGTATTGAAGATGAGATCAAGGAATATGAGAATAATGGCAAAGAAAGGTGTGCTCTTTTAAGTGGTCTTTCTAATTCAAAACATGTGAAAGTTATGAGTCTTAAAACTACTAGTGAAATTTATGGAAAATGTTGGAAAGTATCTATGAAGGAGATGACAAGGGCAAGCAAGAAAAAATGAAAAATCCAAAGATCAAGTCTAAAAACCTAACGATGGCACAAGATGCAGATATTTCATGCTACATGCATAGAGTGGATGAAGTTTTCAATTCCATCAAAGGTCTTGGAGGAAATATTGAAGATGATGAGGTGGAAAAGAAGGTATCGAGAACTCTTACTAAAGCCTACAATCATAAGGTTTCTTCTATTGAGGAAATTCATAATTTGAGTACTTATTCTAGAGATCACTTGTTTGGTGTATTAACCACTTTTGAATTAAGAGAGTTTGGTCCAAGTTATGTGAAAAAGGAGATTTATTTTAAAGCTAGAAAAGTAGAAAAGAATGAGGGATTGGATCAATATGATGTTGATGATGCAAAAGAAAATTTTGTAAGAAGGTTGAAAAAGGGCATTGAAAAATATAGAGGTAAGTTTTTTGAAATAAAAAAGATAGTTGAGAGTGGGGTGAATTAGTTGTCACCAATCACATTAATCATAAATCTCAAAATATTATTAGCTCCACATCCACTTTAATCAATTATTATGTATGAGCATGAAGTGCAAATAACAGAAAGAAATATCAACACAAAAAACACTAGATTTATGTGGAAAACCCAATAAGACAAAAACCACGACGAGGATTAACTCACCATATAAGAGTCATTGCAAAATTGTTTACAAAGAGGCTCACTACTAGAGGGCTCACTGCCCAATATAGGACTCACTGTCTAGATAGGACTAACTGTCCAGAAGAGAGGCTCACTACCTATAGATAAAGAAAGATAGAAAGAAGACCATTACATAGAGAACATTATCTCAATGCAACAAAAGATCCACCATAGCAACTTTCACATATCCAAAACCTTGATCAAAGAATCATAGGCACAATCAACTCACTGCTTTCAAGAGTGTAACACATTAAAGTTCACACTGCCTCAGTTCACTTTCACACAATCTCTCACATCCACCTTGCTTATCAAACTTGTGGCATTCATTCCTTAACATCTTGTCTTGTATTTATACCATCTTCAATCTTAGAAACTTTCTCCAAGTTCGGCTACAAACTCTTTATTTTACAAATTCAATTTAGGTTGACATCTCAACATTCCTACGATGGATGAGAATGAGAGTGGACCAAACCAACACTTAATCTAGGACCCAAAACAACATCTTGAATCAATCACATGCTTCCTTAATTGATACTTATCCTTTGCATGATGTGTAAACACCAGGTCAACCAAACCTAATGAAAACACTAATGAACTTTGAAGTACATGCTTCCACAACAAGAAGATAACTTGTGGACCACATAACGTGCTTCACCATAGATTGAAACACATTTTAGATTCCTTCAGATTCATCTGTAGCTATTGCAACAACCTTCATACATAGAACACTTTCCATCAGTCCATCTGGACTGTACAAACACACATAGTAACTATGAAACTAGTCTTTCGGAGCACAAAACCACAAACACCTTTGATAGAACACAAATAAAAGCATTACAAGCCTTCTTCCAGATTGATAAGACCTAAAAGAAACCAGTGGAGGACTATAGAGCAGATACATTTCTCCCATTCCATAGATAAATAACTCTACTAGAATAGTTCACTAAACAGTGAACTCAACTTTCACTCTTCATTAGACCAGAAGCTATAATGAAAGATATATCACCCAAGGATGTGCTTAAGAAACACTTCAGATCCACACAAGTATAGTATTAATACAGAAGAAATGTAGAGCACATATCTGAGCATATTCTGAACACACACATAATTCTTTCTTCACTATTTATTAATTTTCTCAAAAGCACTTGTAACTCATCATATCAACACACCTACAACACCATAAAGATAGGTCCATGTACTCACAACATCTCTACAATATCTCAACTATACATGCACCATCTACAATCACTTGTTTCCTTTCTCTGCAACAACCTATACTGTGTTGACATAAATGATGACATTAATGACAACACCACCATACTCATTCATACTTTCAACAATCTCCCCCTTTGTCATTGATTGCAACACATGATGTAAAGAACCATCAAAGAAAAATATATTATTTTCACATGACTCTCTCCACGCCTTTGACATTAATGGCAAAGAAAAAATATTTTTTACATAATTCTTCAACCACATTTGATTCTGATCACTCACCCTTAGGAGTTCACCCATGACAACACACATCTCATATAACAACAATGATACTTCCTACTCCCCCTGACGAATAAACCCCATTCATCAGTCTAGACAAATGATGAATCTGTAGATCCACTAGACTGATGCACCTCTATGTGCACCTAGTTCAAAGAAGGAGGGGTAGTAACCCCTAACTTCTCTTGGAGATACTCAAAAGTATCCTTAGGATGAGCCTTAGTAAATATATCAACAATTTGATCCTTTGTAGGCACATATTAAAGCTTGACTTCATTCTCCAATACCTTCTCTCTTAAGAAATGATATCTAATAGATATATTCTTTGTCCTTGAATACATTACCGAATTCTTTGAAATATTTATTGCATTTGTATTATCATAGAAGATAGAGATAGGTTCATCACACATCACTCCTATATCCTTCAATGTGTGCTTCATCCATAGTACTTGTGTGTAGAAATATGTTGTTTCTATGTACTCAGCCTCTGCAATGGATAAATAAAATGAATCATTTTTCTTGCTTAGCCATGAAACCAACCTCCATCCAAGAAATAATGCACCACCACTTGTACTCTTTTGGTCATCTACACAACAAGCCCAATCTGCATCAATGTAAGCACTCAAAGTAAGATCACTATCCTTAGGATACCACAAACCATAATCTGGAGTCCCTTTTAGATATTTGAATATCCTTTCCATAACTGTAACATGTGTTTCTTTAGGTTCTTTTTTAAATCTGGCAACCAAAAATACTACATGCATGATATCTGGTCTAGTAGTAGTAAGATATAGTATTCCAATCATAGATCTATA